>CM064548.1:18908903-19141403 GCA_032716605.1 Paralithodes platypus | reverse complement strand
CCGTGAGGGAGTGTGGAGGGTGTACATGAACGTGTTGTTCCCACAGGGTGACCGTGAGGGACAGTGGAGGGTGTACATGAACGTGTTGTACTTGGGTGAGGGAGTCAGGTCCGTCACCACCTGGCGTCACCACAAGTTCACCTCTCAACTGGACCTCTTCCCTGACAAGTTGTCTGACCTCCGTGGTGCTGTCCTCAAGGTGAGCAATAGTACCTCAGCTGGACCTCTTCCCTGACAAGTTGTCTGACCTCCGCGGTGCTGTCCTCAAGGTGAGCAATAGTATCTCAGCTGAACCTCTTCCCTGACAAGTTGTCTGACCTCCGTGGTGCTGTCATCAAGGTGAGTAATAGTATCTCAGCTGGACCTCTTCCCTGACAAGTTGTCTGACCTCCGTGTTGCTGTCCTCAAGGTGAGTAATAGTACCTCAGCTGGACCTCTTCCCTGACAAGTTGTCTGACCTCCGTGGTGCTGTCCTCAAGGTGAGCAATAGTACCGCAGCGGAACCTCTTCCCTGACAAGTTGTCCGACCTCCGCGGTGCTGTCCTCAAGGTGAGCAATAGTATCTCAGCTGGACCTCTTCCCTGACAAGTTGGCTGACCTCCGCGGTGCTGTCCTCAAGGTGAGCAATAGTATCTCAGCTTGACCTCTTCCCTGACAAGTTGTCTTACCTCCGTGGTGCTGTCCTCAAGGTGATACAATGTTTGATCTTCATATTTCCGTAATTACAGCATTATAATAACATCTGGGTTTAGGAAATACAATAGTGGCTTACATAGTCCATGAGCCAAGACCCGAATTTTGGGATATCGGTACCACCCGGGGTGACTAATTCTCTTAGGTGTTTTTAGCTTGCTACATGTCTCTAGTTTATGTTTTGATATGATAGCCCTTGCACATTGGTAGCTTAATGGTCGTTATCACTTCTTGAATAGACATACCCTACCGAAAATTCCGAAATTTTTTAAAATGTCAAATTTGGGGACAGGAATGCCTAAATGTCAACAAAATGCATATAGTAATTGTCACATTTAATACAAGTCCTGTAAATACACACTAAGCATGCCATGGGCTTGTACATACTATTATGGCAAATTACTACTCCTAAATATCATCTACGTCAGACTCGGAATCTGACTGTTGTGCCACCGGCTCTTCTTCAATAGCCTTGTTCTGACATGTCTGTAACCTGCACATGTCCGTGCATTTTAGACCATTGCTGAGGCAAGTACACTTAGGGAGTTCGCATGACCGCACACACTTGCAAGACAGTAGCTGCATAACAGCATCTGGTGCTGGTGAGCCTCGCATCCAGTTGACGGCAAGCTTACCGTCCTCATCTGTCATCCAACCGCAGTCTGTTGGGTTCGCAACAAATGGCTGGCTCTGAAGACTTCTCCTCCAGATCGCAGCCTGGTAGTTTGCACGCAGTGCATGCATGAAGAGGCAGTCCTCACAAGGAGGGAGTTGACTTGACTCTACCTCTCCCACGTCTTGCACAGAACAGCTCATACCGAAGCTTGTTTACCTTAGTTGTGTGGGTAGATGGTAGGTACATGTGGCAGGTGATTTCCTGTAGCTTCTCAAAGAGTTCAGGAGACACTTCCCATGAGCGTCCAAGTTCGTGAAAAGCATGCTGGTATGTCTTGTCCATCTTCACCTGCTTGAGTGTCGTCATCTTCCCTCGGCCAGCGAATGCACTGACGGTATCACAGCCTGTAAAGGCATGCATACCAATCAATGAATCACACACGCTGCCTCCCAGTGTGCGGCTCAGTGTGGTGATATCCAGGAATCTTGTCCGGTTCTTCGTCCCGCACTTCTGGAACAGATGGGATGGGATCTTGTGGCACATGCCAAGACACAACACCATGACGTCTGTATCTTCTGCAGTGATGATGACAGACTTGTTCCCAGATTCTGCTGCATGAAGTGCATGGAGAAGAAGGCGTGTGTCTGCTTCTTCTTGAGTTGACTTAAGCTCAGGAGCCTCTTCCCACTGCTCTTTGGTGATCTTGAAGCAGCGCTGCTCACATGTGACATACAGCTCCTTGTCCTTGAGCTTCTCCCTGTGCTGTGGTGCCTTCCATTCTTCTACCAAGAACTTGATAAGACTTGCCTTGTTGGAGGAACTACCGAGTAACTTTCTCCACTGCTGGATGTTGTGCCCAGGGTTGAATGTTCTTGAAATGAATTCCTGTGCCTGCACTTCTTTTGGCTTGTTCTGCATCCTTGATGGATGTCTCCTTGTAGATATCAAACACAACATCAATGCGCCTGCTCTTAGCACCTTCATGAACAGCGTGACTCAGTGCTGTACCTGCAAGCTGTGAAAAAGTTTTGTCGTTTCCCTTCAGTTTGTGGACCAGGCTCATCCCATCAATTATGGTAGCAGAGGGCTCGGGTATCACTTCTGCAGGAGAAACATTCCTCTCTAACTCCTTTGCGAGGGCAGCCTTGTTGGTCTTGCGGAGAGACCCATCACCGCTGGCAAGTGCCCAAGGCAAAGGCCCCAGGGGATGAGCCAAGACATCACTCATTTTGAGCTTTCTGTTCTCGGCAACAAGGATCATCTGGCCAAATAGGTTCCTGTCAGCCTTTAAGATAACCTCCTTGGCATGGTCTTGTGAGCGTGGCTTCATTCTGATGTTAGTGAACGTTCTCAGTTTCGTCTTCGTCATCGTGTCATGAAACTGTATAGTTGGCGTATCGATCTCCAGGCGCTCTTCCTTGAAGGCTTGATATGCATCCTCTCCTATTCTGTAGGCCCCTAGAAGGTCTTTGACAACTTCTGGTGGTGCCATAGTCGCAGTTGACAAACTGACAAGATCTTCTTGCTCTGCGTTGAAGGGGTTCAACCAGCTGGTCTCCATCAGTTGAACTAAAGATTGGACATCGGCCTCATCTCTTCTAATCCTGGGCATCTGTAGGTCTGGGTGGCTGAAGTCAGTATACTTTTGGCCTACTACCATAGTCCTGAGCTGCCTTAAGTACCTGCTGCGATACTCCGATGTCAGGTAGTACCTGGCGACAGCTCCGCCTTTCAGGCTGAAGCCTTTTGTGCCCCCTGGTGTCTGGGTGTCTTTGTTGATCGTCTCTTCGATTGTCTGGTCCACAGGGATCCGTCCAAAGGGATTCTTGCTACCGATCTGGACCGAAAAGCCACCTTGCATGAAGTGTTCATGGACCTCTGGGTGTTCAATGGGCAGTCGAGACATCAAGGCATAGTAGTAGGTTAGGAACCGGGCATAGTTCACTTTGTCATAGGCAAAACACCACGGTATCATCTGTCGGATTGCTCCTAGGTGGAGCATCCAGTTGCCTTCTCTGGAGGCTCGAATTAAGTCCAGCATGATCTCAACCATGTCCAGGTATGACATCCAGAATGCTGAGAGGTTGTGTTCATCTCTGAGGGTCTCAAGATAAACTTGGAAAAGCTTCATGATATGTGTGCATGATTCACTCTCCATCAGCTCTTGAAAGAGTCCCTGAGACACATTGCTGTGAAAGCTGTTGATGTCCTTCAGTGTTTCATCTAGATGGTGTATGTCCCTTGAATGGTTTTCTTCTAGCCATGAAAGGAAGCCATTCCATGCAAGCCTCATCAGTGCTTCATACACGAGCTTGTGTAGTCTCACTGCTCTGTTGTACCTCTTGCCGTTCATCACTCCTGACACTGATCCTTCTGCGATGATACCTGATTCCACACACAGATCTCTAAGACCTGCATCTTGAAACCTCTTTCCTATGGTGGAGATGAGATTACAGATTGTGTGGAAGACGCCCATCCTGATGATAATGTTCTTGAACTTCTCTTGTTTCCAGATAACTTCGGCAGCTTTGGCATAGAGTGCTTGATCAAACACGCACACAATCTTGTTAAGCTGTAAGGACTGCATGATAGCATGCGTTTGTTCCAAGATTTCATTAACGGTGGACATTTCTGTTGCGGGAGCATTGATAGTGGGCAGGTAGCTTACAGTGTCCTGAACCACTGCAATGTCTCTGCGCATTTTGATGTTGAACCCAGTCCAACTGCTGATGGACTGGTCCTCATGGTCTGACATTCGAGTAAGAAGCCAGATATGGTTCTTTGTCTTTGAATCCTGGACTTCCTTGGTAGTGTCGACATACGCAGTCTCAATCCTAGGTGGCCCTGCCCGCCGCCCAACATTGTATATTGGCAGCATTGATGATGTCTGAGTGATGCTTCTTATCTTGGACTTGGTAATCTCTGGCAGGACTTTCTCTGGCACAGAGCCTGCAACCTTGGACTGGACAGCAATGCCATTGACTCTATGAGAAGTACCTGCTCCACTTAGGGTCTCTTCAAGTCGGTCAATGTTATCCCAGGCCAGGGTTGTGAACACACCAGGGTAGATGTTTGCTGGCAGTGGAATGTCATCCTTTGAGCATTCCAGCTTCTGGATACAAAGGGCTGTATCGATCTCCTCAAACATTGAGTAAGACACACAGTGACCAAGACGATTCAGAGTTCGGATCAGTTCTGTGTTTCCTGTCAAAGACTTTACAGCATTGGTCAGCAGTACGTGCTTGGGTGGTTTTGTCTTGCCACTGGTAACAGCAAAGACCAAGTCACTGCCAAAGGAAGTGGCAAGACGTTGAGCTCTTTCAGAGGGAGTTTCACACTCACACTCTCCTGTCAGCAGGGTGTGCAGGAATTGAGTGACTGCTGCAGGAATGACATTCTGATCTGTATCGGGAGGCCATGGCTGACTCACATCTTGTTTATTGATCTCATTCCTCAGCTGCATTCCTGCTTTGGTTAAGACATCTTCAGAGTTAGCTGCTCTTGCTTCTTGCAGGTCTTTTGCCATTTTGTGTGCTTGCCGGGCAAGGTCGTCCATTGAGAGGCTGCGTGGATAGATTAGAAGCTTTCCTTTCTCATCTGGGACAAAGCGTAGTGATTCTCCAAACTCGGTTTCAATCTTTCGGCGAACATGTTTCTTTGTCGCTGGTTTCAGTTGGATAATACCACGGGACATCATGGATCTCTCAAGCCTAGATGTGAGGTTTGTCATAGGCAGTACCTCTGGGTTGGGGAATAATTTGGTCCTTATATACAAGCAGAGTTCCTCGAGGGCTTCTGTCTCAACCTCTTCGTAGCGTGCTTCCTCGCTTTCTTCCTGATTTTCACCTGCACCCGACCTGGCGGCCGCTGGGAAATCATCTTTTGTGAAGAGTTTGTAGCACGACTTGTGGTAGTGACCCTCTGCAGCAACAAGGTCTCTGCTAACTAAACCAAGGATTCTCTGGTTGAGTTTCCTTATTGCTGCTCTGCGAATCTTCTCATCTGCTCGTAGCTCAACACACTGTATGAGTGGCTCCCTTGTCTTTGTTGTTTTTATGTACTTGCTTGACTTCTCGCAGAAGATACATACTTTGGCATACACCCTGCTAGTACTAGGGGCATCCCTTGATGCCCTCCTCCTGGGGTCGACGCTTGCTGATTCTATCTTGACACCCTTGGCAAGGATAGAATCCAGTGACTTCTTCATTGTAAAGAGACTACGACATTTACGGTGATAATGTATGTGTGGTATTCCTCCTTCTTCAAGGCCCTTGGCTGCTTCCAGGACTGGATCATGCTGCCTGATTTCTGCAGCCCTGAGCAATGTGTTCCAGGAGTCCAAATCCTGTGGTGACACCAGAGCATCGCTGTCATCATCAGAGCAGTGGATGATACAGTCGATCCGTGCTCTCTTCCTCGCAGATGGTTCCATCCTGCCGTCAAACAGTCGACACACACCTGCAAAAAATATCACCATTAAACCATGAACAAACAAACACATTACATGGAAACCACTCTACATATGTTTGCTCCTTCCAATAATAAATTATCCCCAAAATATAACAAAAAATCCCCAAATATGAAATAAACCCCTAAATATGGAGAAACTTGAAATACACATCGGAATAATTCTTGTAGAGAATCAAATAAGCTACAAGAGCTGTTAGAATATATTTTTCAATGTTCCCCATATTTAAGGATTTATTCTAGATTTAGAGGAAAATACCCAAAATATAGAGTATATTCCGAAATATGAGGAAATTTGAAAAATACCTAGGAACAACTCTGGTAGAGAATATAATTCTACATAGGTGTTCAAAGTTTCGCGATGATTGTGTGATGGATTTTAAAGAAAATGAGGAAAACGCCGAGCGTCACGCTAAAAATCTTTATTTTTGGGTAGCGCCCCTATTGCATCAAAAAAATTAGACTAAGCTACCAGTGCGAGAAGGCTATCATATCTTAATGTACTTACAGTCACTCTATAAACATTTTAGTACCATTCGTGTTTAGTCACCCCAGGTGGTACCGATATCTGGCCTGGCTCATGGACTAACAGTGTCATCCTCTTCATAAATAGAAGCCTCTCATTGTGCTAGTAGTGATGATATCTTGTAAATATACACAGCTAACCATTATTCATTATTAAGAACAATTGTGTAAAAAGTAAACCTATAATTGTGATATGACGGTACACAATAGGCGGATATGCATTCCATTAGCCTAAGATAATCCCTGGCAAATTATAAAAAAGCAAGATTTAAGTATATTAGGAATAAAAATCTATCTTCCTTTGTTGTTGGTCTCTCTCAGGTGTCAACGTTTGAGTTCGCCCCGAGCATCATGTACTACAAGGACAAGGATGGCCACTTACTCTACCGCTACGGGGAGGACATTGCCCTCACGGAAACACTAGCCAGGGTCTTCAACTTCACTGCAAGTTTTGCTGAGCCCATTGATGGTATTAATTAAGCTTGTCACTCCCTGACCTCCCCCCCTCACCCCCACCCTCTCTTTCTCTCTCTCTCTCTCTCTCTCTCGCTCTCTCTCTCTCTCTCTCTCTCTCTCTCTCTCTCTCTCTCTCTCTCTCTCTCTCTCTCTCTCTCACTACTCGTAACCAGAAGATAGCAGGTTCGGATCCCGGTGGTTTGTCTAGGAAAGAAAATAATTTAACAATAAGCCTTCTGACACGCCATATGGTGTTGAATACACTATAGTGTAACCACTGTAATTATTTCAGAAGTCTTGACCTTTTATAGCTCTTGTAACTATAATGTATTACAAATATATACAGTATGTACAAAATTGCTACGCATGATGAAGCTCAATAGTTGTCTCGCAGGTGATATCATGTAACTATTGTAGATTAAGAAAGCTAATATATGAATATAAATGTGATAAATTATAATTAAATGTTAATATAAAATATGATTTAGTAGGATACCACAGAAAAATATAACATAGGGTAATAAAATAAGAGCACAATCCTAGTTAATTGTCTTCAATTGTGTAAAAAAAAAAAAAAAAAAAAAAAAAAAAATGGTGGATGGTCCGGCTATTTCTATCTGGGATCCCACGCTCCTGTCTGTCCCACCAAGCTGTTAGCCCCTTCTGTACTGGTGATGTACCTTCATTTTATTCTGGCAACTATCAGACAATTTTGTTCAGCTTAAGAAGGACGTCTACCCATGAAAAAGCTACAAACAAACTCAATGAATCCTTTTAGCTATCATATATGTTTCCTAAGCTTCACAAAGGCTACAGACAAACTCGATGAATCCTTTTAGCTATCATATATCTTTCCTAAGCTTCACACAATCGTCTAAATGTAGTTGAAATCCAATACAAAAGATGTCGCCGGTACAGAAGGGGTTGATAGCTCGGATAAGTGTTGTTTATTCTACTGTGTTTACCGCAGGTGAGCTGTGGGGCAACAAGGTGAACGGGTCCTGGACGGGCATGAACGGTGAGCTGGCCCGGGGAGAGGTGGACATGGGCATCGCTAATTTCTTTGTGTCCCTGGCTAACCTTGACCATCTCGACTTTACTGCACCGTATAAAGCTGAGGTGAGATGTCAGTAGGATAACAAAAGAATATTAGTTAAATTACTAGGGTCTAGCAATTACACTTTTGGTGGTGTGTGTGTGTGCTTTTTTGTTGTTTTTTTCTATGTGGATGAGGGAGACAAAAGGCAAAACTGCCTGTGACGAGTGCCTCCCCCAGAGTTAAAAGAGTGGCAGGGCCAAAATCAAGGAACATTCGAGCCAAAATGTCTGGACACACGGAGTTTGAAACAATTTAAGTCATAGGATGAGGGAAAGATGGATTCAGGGAGAGAGTTCCAGAGCTCAGCTGTTGAATAGAAGAATGATTGGGAGTAACGTTTCACTTTTGAGTTGGAGAGTTGTACAGTGTAGGGGTGGAATTGTGTTGCAAGACGGGTACTACGTACCCTACGTAGTATGCACGTAGTGGTATGCACTGAGAGTGTGTGTGTGTGTAGCCCAAGTTGATGAGTCGAGTTATTGAGACTGGCGTAGCAGGTTTAGTACGCTGAGCCGCTCTGAACCAAATGTAAATGGGCAGGTGACAATCATCGGGGTAGCCAAGACTATGTCGCGCTGGTTACAAAATCTAATCTGACACGTCATCTAACTTATCACCTACAATAAGACCTCCCAACTTCATAATGTTGAACAATCGAACGCACAAACTTAGAAAGCCTCTGCCTGGTAAGAGAGTTGGGGGAAAATAAAATAAGATTGAATAAAACCAGCCAGCAATCCTAAGCTCTTGCGTCAGATTCATGTGTTGCCAACTGTACGGTGGAGCTAATAAGTCAATGCTCAGCTATCATTACGTTAGGCTCGCTCTGTGTTGTATTAATGTCTGTCAGATGTTGAAAAGGGTGGGTAAGTGTAGGATAATGGTTGTATATCTCACCCAAAAAGAAGAAATCATGTGATTAATATTGCCGATACCAATTATTGATCAAAACATAATTGGTACCGAGATATCACTTATTAGGCCGACTGTACATCCCCAGACGGCGTGCTTCATGGCGAGGACAGAGCCGCCCCTCCCCCGCTGGCAGTCCCTGGCCTTCCCCTTCCACCCCTGGACCTGGCTGGCCATCCTGGTCGGCCTCGTTGTGTCCGGACCTGTACTCTACCTACTCATCGCTACTGCATCCAAATTGTGAGTATCTCTCGGGATATTAGAGGAAAACATACGACAATCCGCTATTTTATTTATATATCTTCCTGGTCATCGCCTCTGCCTTCTTGTTCCGTGTATCTCAAGGGAAAATATACAAGTAAAGGGTTATTATAATCTAGACATTATTTAGATTTATGCTTAGATATTCAATAATAAACAATTTCCTAAATTGAGTGGTCAATCCTGTAAGTCCTTCACTAAACTGGCTCGGGTTGTCCATCTCACAGGGAATAGGTTCGCTTGGGGGCATTCTCTGTATGGCCACCCTCGTAAGGGGAGTAAGGCGTCCGGCAGTAGATAGGTAGATAGATAGACCTGTTCAACCTCCACATAATGTGTATTATCGTTGGCTGCTTGTGTCAGGATCGATGTGCTTTAAGTTGATTTGCCCTGCTCCGAGTTACTATGTAACTTTAGAGAAGATAGAGAGCTTATAAAGTATGGTGTATTTTATATAAATTGTATATATTTACAATTTACCAGTAGTTAATTTTAATCGTCACAGCCGTTGCTTCCAATAAGGGAGCCCACCTCGTTTTTTTTTTTTTTCTCTCCCTCTCTCTTTGGCTTGTATCCATTCGGCCCAATTCAGCCTACTGTTTTAAGACGTTTACACCCATCCAGGTGTCAATATTTTCCTGGCGAGCGGCAGCGAGCCAGCATATATATATATATATATATATATTTGTTTTGACAGCAAGCTAAATTTGTACATTTTTCGATAGAAAAATTTCTCCTGCGAAGCCGGATTTCTCCATACAATGTTTACTCGCTATCGCTTGCCAGAAAGATATCGACACCTGGATGGGGATAAACGTCTTAAGTTGGCTGAATGGGGCCGAATGGATACAAGCCAGGGAAAGAGAGAAAGCTAAGAAAAAAAGCCGGAGACCTCCCAGTTGCAGACGTTGCAAATAATTCCTGTGATTGAGATATCCTATAGTAGAGAGAGTTGCCAGCATATTCTGTGGGTGCTATTGTGGTGCATCATAAAGTATCTACCAACCGGGTTACAGTATACTTGTGATTTGTGACTCGTTATCGCTCGTCAGGAAAACAAAATCGACACATAAATAACACAAATGGTCGTAAAATCCCCGAACAAATGGAGGGAACGTCTTAAAATCTCAAAACTAATGGGTCTACAGACTCTACACATTAGGAAGAAGGGGGTCGCATATCCAAAGACCAAACTATATATCCTGTACCAGTGTTCCCGAATGTTGATTATGAGTATGAATATATATACTGTATATAAGGGAGCCCACCTCGCTTTTTTTCTCTTTCTCTCCCTCTCTCTTTGGCTTGTATCCATTCGGTCCCATTCAGCCTACTGTTTTAAGACGTTTACCCCCATCCAGGTGTCAATATTTTCCTAGAGAGCGGTAGCGAGCCAGCATATACATATTTTTTTGTTTTGACAGAAAGCTAAATTTTTACATTTTTCGATAGAAAAATTTCTCCGGCAAAGCCGGATTTCTCCATACAATGCTGGCTCACTATCGCTCACCAGGAAGAAATCGACACCTGGATGGGGATAAACGTCTTAAAACAGTTGGCTGAATGGGGCCGAATGGATACAAGCCAGGGAAAGAGAGAAAAGGAGAGAAAGATAAAACAAAAATAAACTCCATTTGGCACTGCTCGTATGGCCTCTACATTTGCGAGCCCAAAGACACTTGCCAAATCAAATAATAACATTACGTTTGTTTACTTAATAACTAATATATTGAACAGCGGTAAGGAAGACCCAAGGATTGCAGGTGTCTCCTACAACTGGCACTACGCGTATGGCCTCCACTTCCGTGTACCACAAGCCCGCCTGCCCCTCATGGCCAGCACCCGGACATTTGTATTTTTTCTGTGGCTGTACACCATGATCCTCACCACTGTTTACTCCACCAACCTCACCGCCTTCCTCATGGTTCAGAAGTCACCATCCTCCATTCAGACCATCAGGGAGCTCTACGAGTCAGGCCTGGAAGTTGCCTCCTTGGGGGAAATATTTGTGTCCTCGATATCGTTGGCTAGCGATCCAAATCTGCAGGTGGGTAATACCTACCTAATTACACATATTCCAATGACAAACACATTTGGTTCATTGATATCAATGGCAAGTGATCCGTATCTACAAATGAGTAATATACTGTAATACATATACTAAATTGTTTACCTTCTTGTGTGGAAATGTTAATGTTTTGTTGTGTTTTATATATATTGTTTTGTTGTGTTTTATATATATTGTTTTGTTGTGTTTTATATATATTGTTTGTCTTTATATTTGGACTAGACAAGTGCGAAATACATAAGGTTGCATTCATAATCAAGCGTTTAGCTTCGTTGGGAAAAGGATGTGTGATTTTGATATATGCGACCCTTATAATTATATAGGTGTGTAATAAATATTGATACCCAATTACCCATGTTAAGATTTGCTTCTGTGGGGAATATTCGTGTCTTCGATATCTTTGCCTTTGACGGTTATCTACAGATATATAATACGTATTTTATTATATTTATACTTGTATTGTATGTATGTGGAGGTTAAAGTGAGAGTAACAATTATACTGTGAATGAATGCTAGTGTAAAGAGAGAAATAGGTGTATTAATATGATATTAAAATGACTGTATATGTGACTTTAAATATGATTTTATACTTCAGTCGATATATATATATTGAACAGCAAGAATTAGTTTCATGGAACATACAAGGATAAGTGTTTTGGTGTTGAAAATATGGTGGTATGGATGTTTAGGGTTAAACAGTTGATTAACTAGTCATCATAAACTCACTGAAATAACAATATTTTCGAATTCTACTCATGAAAAATGTACATAAAGATGGTGCATTCTTTCTCTATAAATACTGACAAAAAATGGATCATCGTAAATGGAGAAAAATGAGAGAGGAATCGAAGTTCCAAGACGACGTTCGTCTTGACTTGGATCATGATATGCCTATTTGTAAAGCAGTCCTCTTCAGTTGTGTTGTAATCATTTCATTCCAAAGGCGATTCTATTGAATATTTTTAAGGAAACAATATTTTAATACTACAAATTAGTTAGCAAGATACTGTCTCCCTTTCTTGATAAAGCCATTTCGTTGATAGAGTTTGTTAATTTCAAGGTATATAAGTTTCTTTGTTTGAATCATAAGATTTCTTATATTCATACGGTATATGATTTTGAGTCTCGGGATAAAATAAATTAAATCATCTGAGCTCGTCGAAGCTTATCAAGGATATTACATGCATTCCTCTGTCTACAACTCCGCGTTCGATCTGCTTTTCTAGATGAAGAATGACTCGAAAGGTATTAAGTTAATCTATCTATCTATCTATCTATCTATCTATATACTCAGGCCCAATACCCACTTTTTCTTTTTCTTTTTTGTTTGGGGGGGAGGGGCCACTCACGACAGAGCAAGAATAGGGACAATACAAAACACCACAGAAAACAATGAACACACAAAACCAAAATACAAATTCACACACATCTAGGTCATCCAGGAGAAGACCCAGAGACCAGGGTCATCAAGGTCCCTCCAGCATTCCCCCGGCCCCCGACCACCCGGAGGTGTTCCAATCTCTGCAGGCAGACATGCAGCGGAGCCGAAGCCACAAGCCCGCCCACCACACTTCCAAGCGCACCCTTCATATAAATCGTCTCCCCGGGCCAGTCGCCTGATGGACTATTATCTAGTCCAACTTGCTCCCTACACCTTCCCCCAAATGACCACGTGTTCACTCATCTATTCACAAGCATTCTCCATTCATTCCTGTTCACTACCACTTCCCTTGCCTGATCTATAGTCATTCCTTTATCATCCAAAGCTTGTCTTACACAGTCTCTCCATCTCAATGGGGGTCTTCCTGCCCTTCTATCTCCCCTTGTGTCTGACTCACATATTCTCTTTGTAAGCCGTTCATCTTCCATTCGCTCAACATGACCATACCAGCTCAGCACCCTTCTGTCCAATCTGGCTGACAAATGTTCCTGCTGCTGATAATAGATCTAGGTAATTTTCAAGCATGTCTGGCAGAAAAACAAATAATAAGTAGTATATCCCAGTACTCTAAATTGGGATTATGTATGCATGTGCGTTTATCTTATTGCAAGAACTTGGCACCCTATAAGGTATAATGATTATTATAAAATTACCATAGAGATATAATACAAACTCATAATACTCTAAACTCTTACCCCAACTTTATTCACTTACTCACAGGGACTAATTGACGTGTTCAAGGCGTACGTGTCCCAGGATGAAATAATGCATCAGGTGACGGAGGGCCGCTCGGTGTTATTGGAGAACCGCGGCCACTTGGAGTTCCACACCGCCACCCACCTCTCTCACCAGGGCACTTCCAACCTGCGGATCCTCAAGGTGTGTGTACAGTCCGTCACATCATTTATAATTGTTATGCGACGTCGTAATTTAGCGCGCTTTATAGTGATTGCGTTTTCCACCTTAGTAAACTACGTCAATCTACAACTCTCTCACTAGGAGATAACCAGCTTCAAGTTTATAATTTCACAACAATAATAATCAATGGACATAGAATACACGATAAAGTTTCAAAAGTGTTATTCCTTAATAGCTAGGGTACAAATCAATAGGAATTATAATAAAGATCGGGCCTCATATGTATTGATAAGGCTGACGATCGAATATAGAATAGATTATAATAATAAGATACGTTCACTAGAATAATAGTGATACTAGTTAAACATATAAATACACATTTTTTAATAATAGAACAAATATACAATCAAGATGTTGCTATTAGAATCAACAAATAATCATACACAGAGATGTTAAGTTTCAAATACAATAAATAGTGTCTTGATAGAAAACGGGGAAAATGCGAGGTTAATCTCCGACTAGGTTAAATATTAGTTACTGTGATGGCATACGCGCAGCACTGAAGGATTATGTAAAATAAGACACTATTTGATTCATGAATAAACTATAAGTTAATTCAACTTAGACAGGAGACTAAACTCAATTAACTCAAGGAGTAATAATTATGAATATAAATTCATGAACTGATCAAAGATAAATATTAGTCATGTATGCGTGACTGATATTTCTAGTCGGCAGACTAGTTAATGCGACTCGACAACATTGAGTTAAATATAACTCAAACAATACACAAAATTAATTTGACTTCAGAAAGCATGATAATAATAATAGTCTAAATTAGAGACTGAATTTGAGAAAACACTCTGTGAACAACTCATCTATGATTTATGTACCCGATGATGAAATTACATAAAGCAAGATCTGATTAGTGTTCACTGGTTTTGACGTGTAAATGTGCATGTATTTATTCCTGAACAAACATATGTATAACTCTCCATAAAAAACATAGGAACCTTTATTCGATGAGAATATATATCTTTATCCCGTTGATAGGGGTGTGTAATTATGTTCTCTCTAAATCGAGCGACGGGTAACTAGTATACAGTAAGGGAGGAATGGTTAATCTTCGATAATTACGTTAAAGTGAACCTCAACATATCGAGTTAACCATAATTGAAATAATCGTTGCTATTACAAAACAAAGAGCACTTAAAGGGAGAGAAGAAAGATAGCAACCTGGTAGAGGGTCTGGCGAACATGTGGTCACGGTTGATCCCAGGGGCTCGACGAGAGTTTCACACGCTCTTGGTAGGGGTCGGTCTTTCCTTCTTTCTTCGGGGTCACTTCCTCTTTGCACTTGTTTGGATTCTTTTTAACTGAATTATATCTGGCAAATTCAGAGAGGTAAGAAATTAAACTTAAGCTCAAGGGTACTCCAAATTTACGAATCCTTCCTTGTGGGAAGAACTGCTTTCCTGGTGAATTGCCCTGGCCTGTGCCTACCTTTCCCTTATTCCAGGCAGGTAGTAACCACTTATTTAATTGGGTCAAGGGGTTTGTCTCTCGGGGTAGTAGGGGCATAGTATAAAGTGGTTTTTGCTTATTTATGTAGCTTGTGGTTGCACTAAAAATATGAGACAGAGGTGTCCTGATTTGGAAGGACATGCTAGATTTATTTGTAATAGTCTTAACCTTAGGCACGGTCTATTTATGCGTGTAATAATAGTTTAGTATTTGGGGCATGTTCATGAAGTTGGAAGGTCGTATGGTGGTGTTTAGTGACGAAGGTATGTAAGGAAATTATGCTTGTTTATTAGCATGGCTGATTCACTTTGCAATATGACTATAAGCCTCTATGGGGTGATATTGAGGGTGTTGGTGAGGAATTTGCATAAATAGTTCCTCGCTATAACTGAGCACTGGGTTGGATAGATCTTGGTTGACAGTAGGGAAGGCGTTTTCTAATGTACTCCTCACGCGGTGTCTTTGAGTCTTGCCCTGGGTGTTGGGGGGCTTGTTTGTTAGTGGTTTACTTCTTATGCTAGCAACACGGCATGAGGCGATTGAGTTGCTAGCTGGAGACGGGAGCAGGTGCTTAGCTGGCCTTGGCTTTTGATGGCTAGGCCCCGTCATCTCAATAATCCTTTCCATGATTTTATACATAGACATGGCAAACTAAATATAATAATATGTATGTATTATGATTTGCTCTAGTTGAGTTTATCTACTTAAACCTGAAAACATTGTGTTACTCAGTTTGAGTAACTATTAGTTACACAATGTGCAAAGTTCAGGAGCGAGTTACGATTATGAGGAATCCATTATTGTCAAATCTAGATCTGGCATCATACCGAAACTTGTCAAAACCTAGCAGAGTAAGCTTGTGTAACTGGGTGAGATTTGGTTTGGTCTTACTGTCGAAAAGTTAGAATTGATATAGCTTTATGGGTTAATCAATCATAGATGATAAGGAAACTCCTATAAAATCAATGCATCACTTAATAATTACTTAGCAGAGTGTTTTGAATTATACTGCAATATTATGTGGATGTTCAAACTCTCTGGTAAGGTGTTCAAAATATCCTGTATTATAAGGAAACTTACATAGATATAGTTATAATTCACAGTATTATTTCCCTACGGCCAGGAGTGTTTCGCACCATACAGCATAGCCATGGTGTTGCAGAAACACTCTCCCTTAAAGAGGAAGTTTGATGAGGTGATCGGGTGGATGCAACAGAGCGGCCTCATCGACCACTACTTCAGGCAGAGTCTCAGGATGGCTGCCTCCACTCGGGTTAGTTCACAAGGGCTCTCTATGCTACAATTGACAAGGAATTGTGTGTATATGACACCTGTGATGCCGTTTTATTTTTTCCATAATTTCCACAAGTCTCCCATTCATATTAACCTGAAGATCTCTGTAGCTCCATTGACAAAGCCGTGGGGATAGAACGAAAGTCATGGATTTTGAAGAGCATGGTATGCATTATACTGTACAGTATATACATAACTTGATGTCATAAATATTGTAACTATCTGCCACTTCACATCAAAAACAATCTCCTGAAAACAGACGGCAACTGATTTACAACGGACAAATTATACTTCCTCAGTAACTCTTGTACATTATAAGAGGCGACTACAATGGGCAGTGGAATGGCACCACCAACATTAAAAGCATGTAACATTAAATATAAATTGTAATATTCAACTCAACGCCGCGAGAAGATAAAGAAAGCTACAGATGATTTGCTAACATATACTGTATATATATAGTCATTTTCTTGATACAATGCTTCATCATACTCCACTTTCTTTTTTCATTCAGTATCCCTTTCTCTCAAAGGGAAAACTGGATTAGAAATGTCAAAACATTTTAAAATGTCCGATGTTGAGTGGTTATAACCGCAAAAAAATAAAACAAAACGAGCCAAATAATCCTATGTCTATATAACATTGTTTAAGGTGCTCAGAATTACATTATATCTCATTTCTGGAAGTAAATAAAGTAACACTCGCGGGAAACCATATCTATCTATCTATCTATCTATCTATCTATCTATCTGTATATCTATCTAACTATATATCTATCTATCTATCTATCTATCTATCTAGCTATCTATCTATAAAGTATATGTTTAACCTTTCCCGTACTCAACGCAGGAGTACGGCGGTGGTGGTGTTGGCGAGGATGGCCACCAAGAACCCACTACCGACGACTCTGGCGGCGAAGCCCTCAACCTGGACCACCTGCAGGGAATCTTTATGTTGGTAGTTTTTGGTTGGGCCTCTGGGGGCATAGTTTTCCTGGCTGAGATATTCCTCTGTGCGGGGAAGAATTCAAGTGAACAATATTTAAATTAAAATGTGTATTATCAATGTAAGATACCTGACACATTTAATGTTTAATATTTATGTAAATGGACAAAAAATTGTTTTATAAAATATTTAAAGTTTCTAACAGAAATTTTAAATTAATTAAGAATTATCTAAATAATTAACAGTAACTAAGAAAAGTTGAAGAATGTGGAATACCTATCTTACACATATTGTAAAGGGCTTTCACACATTCACGACAAACACTATGACTTACCCAAAGCTGGAAAATATCGTACCTCCGGGCCGGAAAGTCCACGATAGTGTGCCGTCTGTTCCACAACAATCAACGACTGACCTTTGACAACACCCCGCTGTACGACAACGGGCCATGATGTGTACAAAATGTTTTAAAAATTTAGCGCTCAAAATTGGTACATGACTCGGGACAACAGACCTACAACAACAGACGACGGCGGCATGACGAGGGGCTCCGTCCTTGCCCACACATGAATTTTCCCAACTGTTGTGGTACTATCGGTGGCTGACAGCATTGTCGTGATACACCATGATGTACAACGATGATGGACGATAGTGCCACGGCAGCACACGATAATTTGCAGCGCCATAAGAAAATTTCTAATTGTTGAATATGACCAAATCTTTTTTGTGACACGCATACACGTGGGGACGACAACCCACGCCGCTTGCCAAAACTTCATGGCCTTGTTGCTGATTACACCATGTTGAGCTAGATCAAAGAGTGAATGTGTGAAATCCCCTTAACTATGTCTACACAGACATTGATAGCCCAGCTGATATTACCTTGGCTTTAGAATTCCTGTAATAATTGCTTAATATCAATAAATATTCATATGTAGGTAATAGTTTTCTACCCTGCCATCCATTTAACTCTTTCAGTAACATGTCATCTTTTTCACTTTATTCTTAATCAAACTAGACGATATGCAGCTTAGTAGAAACAACCTCAAGCGATCCTAAGGGTAAACTTGATGTCAATTAATTATATAACTTTCACGGATATTATCTAACCCTAATAATATTGTCATATAGTATAAGTTTGAGTCCCAAAGAGAAATGTGAAAGCCTATTTAATAGCTACTCCCAAATCAATGATGTTTTGCCAATAATCATATTTGGCGGCATTGTTACCATAGCAAGCCTTTCATAGGGATCGCGTCGCTGGTCCACAATAGTCCACCAACTTCATAGGCGACATCGTTAAAATGCCTAAGGCTTTACATGTGAATCAGATACTGCTATGAAGAAATTAAATAATCTTAAAAAGGAAGAATTGTTAAGCTTCTGTTCCATGCAATTCTCATTCTTCACTTGTTGTAAGAAACACGTTCCTCTCCGCTAGCCATGTCTCTCTTCCTGATATCTCACGATATAGACACAGAGGAATGGGAAGGGGTCGGAGGGAGGGAACAATGCGTCATTCAGTCCAGAGCCGCCACTAAATATTAAGTTTTCATACATTCGTTTGGGACTCAAACCTATAATTTAACAGCGGCTCCTCCACCAATAATGTACTGCCTGGATTACCAAGTCTAGAGGTGAGACTTTACTATGTCATTCTTTTAATGCAAGAAATAGTATAGAGACGGGTCAGTGTCACAAAATAACCCTTAGACATATACAAACAAAATTTTCTTTAGGGCATCATATATCTCTAAGTTACACGTGTATGTACAAATACAAAATATAATTTCACTTATATCTATGCTGAGGTAGGGGAACTGGTTTCAGGCACCCCTCCCCCTCTTTCTCCTTATAAATAAGCCACACACGCCAGATATGGCTTCTCCATGTATACTGACAAGAATCGAGAAAAGGAACTTTTGAGACGACGACCATAAGTTAGTACTAGCGATGTCTAAAGAGTACTTGTGGAGGAATCGGATGGACGCTGCCCATTTACGCTGATCGTGAGCTCGGCAAAGAAACCCAGGTGTAGCCTCTCTGTTGGTGTCCACGATCATCTCTCCCACTTGCTTCTTTCTCAATCTTGCCTGTATTGTCGAGGTAACCCATGAATGGAAATAAATGATTGGGATTGAGACTAACATATATTCACATAGAGCTTTAACGGTGTGTATTGCCATGCTTAAGGGCCGGCCCGTTACTAAGAATTCCGTAAATACATGTTCCACATGCTCGTCCTTGGTTATAAATCCAATTGCAACTGAGTTCAACTGTGAGGTAAAACATAAACATGCAGGCGATCATGACAATGCCTCCATCTCCAATACACGATCAACCGTCGCGAGCGCTATATAAAAAAAGAGAGCCTTTTTCAATAAATTTTGAGTAGATGGGTGTCACGTATATACAGGAAATGTTATTAATACCAGGACTTTGTTAAGGGACCAAGTCGGCATGAGCTGACATGTTGGCAGGTGAAATCAGAAACAAGCACACATGAAAGCTCTCTCTTCAGTCATCGGAATGAATAGACAGGTCATCCTCACCGATTGTAGAGAGATTTTTCTTTTAGAGTGACTACTGACAGTTGTTTCTCTTCAAACAAATATTCTAGGTATTTAGAAATAAGAGCAAATAAGGGCACCCTTTGCTCACTTTCTGTGATCCAACTCATGAAAGATGTCCAGTTTGACTGTTATTGCCTTTTGTGGATTGAGTGTAGCCGTTCACTAAGTTTTGCTGTGACACTACCTCCATAGAAGTCTCGCCACTTGGCATTCTGAATGCCCACAAGGCAAAAATTAGCAATGTTTTGAGGTTTCCAATCATCTCAAATAGGAAATTCCAAACTGGGAGCGACACCGGGTTGCTGAGCCATACGTTCAGCGATGGATTCCACGCCTTAACAGGCCATACTGGAGCTATCAGAGAAACCATCCCCCGATAGTCCCAAAGTTTGTTGACTACGCAGCCCATTAGCAATGTGTCGGAAGGTGAAAACAGATAATAATTATGATTATTTGTTTCCTATGTGAGTGAGGGAGACATGAGGCAGAACTGCCTGTAGCGAGTGCCTCCCCAGAATTGAAAGAGTGACAGGGCCAAAATCAAAGAACGTTCGAGCCAAAATGCCTAGACACACACAGTTTGAAGCAATTTAAGTCATAGAAAGAGGGAAAGACTGATTCTGGGAGAGAGTTCCAGAGCTCAGCTGTTGAATATAAGAGCTGCTACAGGTAGAGAGTAAAAGTGGTTATCCTCCTTCTGTGATTTCCCATCTGTCACTGATTTAGCATATTCTCGAGCCTCTCTCTCCCACACCGACCATGGTGTTATGACCGGGGCTACGAATAAAACAAGGGCACTTAATGATTGGACTAGTAATAGGGCACTATGCAATAATGGTACGCTAGATCCAAACCCTCGAACTTATATGCCGGCGAACAAAAACACCTATACCCTCCAGAGTTAATCTGCGATAATGGGGTATCCTTAACTGGGCATAAATGTACTCTACTTCAGGCTAACCCACACTGGTATAACCTGATAACAAACAAGATGCAAGTTACGTTGAAATGCATAAAAAGGAATCTATGGAAAGATCAATTAAATCACTGCAAGATTTAATACAATAAAAAGATGCTTCAATACAGTTACTCTAAACAACAATAAACTCTTCACTCCTATCTGAAAGAAAGTGAAGTATAGTCCTACAGCATAGACCTGGAAACTTCTGAAGAAAGTCTGATGCTCAAGATGCTCGTATCTTAAATTATATAAAAGCAGGAGGCAGGACACCACACGTGTAGACTGAATACACTAAAAGATAGGACATATAATGTTAACTGACACGAGAATACTATAAATGCGCAACGGTAGTAATGCTCGACACTAAAAGAAGTACTTCCTCATCAACGAAACAGTCTGCTATGGTTGTGCGGCTCAGCAACAACCTAGACTAATAAATGCTGTGAATAATAATGCGTACATATCAAAGAGCTTATACTAAATACTAACAAGTGTCTACTCAATTAATAATGTCTAGCTGGGATACTCTAGGTAAGGAACTGGGATTGAGCAAGACAGGCTCGTAGCCTAGCGATGTCCTTAAGACTGCATCCTTTAAGTTACGTTAATTGACTGGGGTGCTCTCTTGATAGATCCAGATCACAAGTATCTGGTTCTATCCTGGCGACCCTCAAAAGACAAGCAAAGAGGCAGCAAAGTGTGCAACTGGAACAGGCCAAAGAGCTCGCAAAAGACGCAGCCGAAAAGACAACCCCGGGTACCACAGGACCGGTCGAAGTTGTGTAGGTATAAGCAAACCGTACACACATCGGAGACAACGACTACAGTAACCTTATCCCAGTCTAGCATTAAATAAAAGAGCAGAAACACTAAATCAATAATGGAGACACACAGAGTTCTTAACCTATACTAACTAAGAACCCTCAAACCTATTCTAAGTACATGTAAATATCTCAGAGGACGGCGCATGCAATACAATGGGCCGGCTATGGAAACCGTATGTAGAACCCAAGGGGACAAGTAATTGAATATAGACGAGAAGTAATGGAAAAGAAGAAGGTCAGAGAGAGAGACAGTGGTAAAGGGGGTGATCGGGAGAGAGTATGCAAAGGGATGTTAGAAGCATGCGCGCCAAGCCTGTCCTGCGGAGAGCAGCTCCTGGGAACCCTCATGGAGGAGATTAGTTACACAGGAGCCCGCAAGGGCGCAATGGTCGGTCAATCACGGGCCGAGACGTCACAAGGCAGCAGGCCCCTAGGACGCGCCAGGAGCCACCAGCCAATCAAACGCGAGGGAAAGCCCGCGCGAGCGGGAAAACTCCTCCGAGCGAGGCAGCACATACATACACACGCACATATTACTACCATGCTCTCGCCTCTCTCTCTCTCTCCTTAACTCTACACAATGCATCTTATATTCTATTAATGATATAAAATACTTCCCGTTGTCACAGACGAAAACAAAGACCACCACTGGACTGTCTGTAGGAAAGAAAGAACAACATTCTCGGATAACTGTAGCCCATTTCGATGTCCCTGGCGAGCGCTAGTGGCTAACGAGAGGCGATTCTGCCAACGCTGGTAGACGTCACACCCCGCCCAAGATATGGGACGCTCAACATTAGGCGAGCACCATATCTGACAAGGCAGAATGCCGACAAGACCCGCCACACCTAGCCACTCCATCAGAAATTAAATGCAAAGCTCAATCTTAAATAAAACAACATATTAGCATAAAGAAAATCTTATAACCCCTCCCAAACACAATAGTATAATTTTAGCCTGCTATGCACCCTGAGCGAGCTTCACAGAGCCCAGCCTACTAAGTGAAAGACAGGTTCAACTTAGGACTTTAGCTATAACATTGGCAACTTACAATTAACTATCAAAAAGAATGAGTTTTTATGTGTTTTTTTGTATTTAATCTTAATGTTGTTTTTGACGGCTGCTCTACAGGGGCAAGCCTGATTTTTCTCCACTCAAACCCACACACCTGTGGTGATCTACGCCGGATCCTCCACCCTCGACAAACAGTCTGCAATCACATTCTCACAACTGGCAATATGGCGAATGTCTAGATTGTATTCTTGCAACAAGAGTGACCAACGTGTCAGCCTCATATTCCGGTTGTGGAATTGGTTCAGAAATTTAAGAGGGTGGTGGTCGGTGTAAATCACCACGACTGGCCCGTAGGCAGGAACATATACTTCAAAGTGCCTGAGCGCCAACACTATTGCCAGCAGTTCTTTCTCTACCACAGAGTAGTTTTTCTGAGCGGAATTAAACTTCTTGGAAAAGAAACTGACTGGATGCTCCAAACCTTCCTCGTCTGTTTGCATTAAGACGGCACCAGCCCCTACACCGCTGGCATCTGTTGCCAGCTGGAATGGTCTTTCAAAGTCAGGGGCCCTGAGGATTGGGTGAGTGCATAGTAGGTGCTTGACCAGCGAAAAAGCCCTTTCACACTCAGGTGCCCACTTGCACTTTTTCTCTTTTGCTAGTAAATCTGTCAGAGGAGCTAACACAGTAGAATAACCCCGAATGAAGCGGCAATAGTAACCGATCATGCCCAAAAATCTCATGATCTGCCGCTTAGTGGACGGCCTGGGGAACTGGTTAATAGCCTGTATCTTGTTTTTTGGGGGGGGCACACCTGGCCTAACCCGACCACAAACCCAAGATATTGCACAGTTGCCCGGACAAAGTCGCACTTGCCCAGATTGACCACCAAGCTGGCCTCACTGAGCTTCCGAAACAAGGCTTCTATGTGCTCACAGTGACTCTCAAAGTTGTCATCGTATATTATAACGTCATCTAGGAAGACAGTGCAGTTAGGGATGTCAACTACTAACTCATTCATAAGACTGGAAGGTTGCTGGGGCATTTTTAAGGCCATACGGCATCACATTGCAACGGTAGGTGTTCCCATCAACCACAAACCCGCATACCCCCTTCGCCCGCTCAGACAAGGGCACCTGCCAGTAGCCTTTCACTAGGTCTACCTTAGTTAGAAACTGTGCCTTACCAATCTTGTCTACACTATCGTCAACACGGGGAAGGGGATAAGCATTGGTGGGAGTCAACTCGTTCAATCTCCGAAAGTCAATGCAGAACCGAACCTTCCCGTCAGGCTTGGGCTGCAGAGTGACAGGAGATGTCCACCTAACTGCCCCCTTCTCAATCAACCCCCGTTCTAACATATACTATAACTCCGCTCTGAGGGCTTGGAGTTTAACTCCCCAGACATATATGACGCGATCGCGTCATATGGTTCACATGGCACAGCTGGTTCTTTTTACGCCTATCTGGAGTAGCCACAAGATAGTCTAGGTCAGGATTCTTTTTCACGACCTTATAAGGACCAGCGTACTTGGCAGACAAAGGATGACCTGGCAGAGGTAACAGAATCAACACCTCTTGCCCCACATTAAACTCCCGGAGTTTCGTCTTCTCATCATACCTGTCCTTCATAAGTGGTTGCGACCCTACCAAATTCCTACCTGCCAACTCTAGGCTTCTCAGCATTCTCTCTCTGCTCTCGAGGACATACTTTAACATGGAACATGGTTTTGCTGTGCCCTCCCAGATTTCTCTAACCATGTTGAGGGGGCCTCTGACCTGATGTCCAAAAACTAACTCATTGGGACTGAACCCTATGCTTTCACCAGGTACCTCCCGAGCAGCGAATAATACATAGGGCAACCCAAGATCCCAATCCTTGCCATTTTCAACACAGTAACAACGCAGCATGCTCTTCAGAGTCGAGTGCCACCTCTCCAACACCCCTTGACTCTCTGGGTGATAGGCTGAAGAGACAACTGTACTGATACCGTGCTGCTGCATGGTCTGTTTGAAAAGGTTAGAAGTAAAGTTGGACCCTTGGTCTGACTGCAATTCCTGCTGGAACCCGTACCTAGAACAGTACAATAGCAAGTTACGAACAACAGTCTTAGCAGTACCATTTTGCATGGGGTATGCATCCGGATAACGAGTGGCAACATCCATGATTGTGAGGAGATACTTGTTGCCTGCACTAGTAGGGGGTAGAGGGCCAACCATGTCGATTATAACCTTACTGAATGGTGGCCCGATAACAGGAATAGGGTGTAACGGAGCCTTGGGAATACACTGGTTTGGTTTACCTACTGTCTGGCAGGTACTGCACATTGCCACCCACGACGCCACATGTGCCTTCATACCTGGCCACCAAAACAATTTCGCCAATGCTGCTACCGTCTTACGTACACCCAAATGCCCTGCCAACGGTACATCATGCGCCAACCTCAGTAGGCTATCACGGCACACACTAGGCACTACCAACTGGTCAACCACTCTCGACCCACCCTCCCAACTCCGTCTGGGATCTAGAAAATGCCTGTACAAAATATCCCCCCACACGAAAGAAGTCCCCCGGCTTTGCATTCCCGTCCTCCTCAAGTTCGATTGCACCGTTACTACACTTCTGAAGCTTAGGATCACCTAGCTGCAGCCGACAGATATCCGAAGGAGCCAATTTATCGAGATGCTCCCGGAGCAACTTATGGCCTCCCCCGGTACTGGACTGTTCGATCCTATCTTGCCTTTGCGAGTAACGGTGCTGTCTCAGAGTTTTCACACGCCCTTCCTCCTCAACAAGTGTGACAGGTTCTGGGGCCACTCCGGACCTTAACATTGGTGCTAATACTGAGTCGCCAAGGAGAGCCGCTGGATCAAAACTCTCAAAACTTTTCCCAACTTTAGCTTTCTCCTTTCGACCGTTCCTCCGCTGGTCTAGAGACTGAGGAATAGGCTGTGACACTTTAGATGCACGAGAACGGGTGACAACACACGCCATCTGCTGTAATTGACACCTCTCGACCAACTCCTGCCCCTCCCTACTCACGTCGGCCGCTCTCTCGGCAACGACTAAGGGTGGAACCTCAGAAGTAGGCACCGCAAAGTCGTTGCCGAGAAGAAGGTTGACGCCCTCTACGGGCAGTTTCTCCACGATTCCAACATCCAACTCTCGTGTCATACCTTCAACCTCCAGCTCTACTCGAACCAACGGGTATGACCGTGTAGCATTAATACCCTGCACCACAACTACCCGTGCTGCGTTTATAGGTTTGCCTGTAAAGTTTTTCATCAGAGTCTGGGATGCACCTGTATCACGCAACAACTCCAACCCATGCTTGCAACCAGCCCAACTCACGCAGCCACGCCCTCTATGGTCGCAAAAAGCATCGCGGACAGGTTTTGAGCCTTCCGGACACTCCTTCACTGGCTGTGCCCCCGCATCTGACCTTTCACCCCGGGTAAATGCAGAAGACCTCAGAGAAACCCCAACGTTGCTAGCCAAAGACACGACTGCTGTAGATTGGTTACTAGGGCAGGAACGTGCAAAATGCCCCTTTTTATGACACTTAAACCACTCCCCCCTGGGGGTTAGGGAATAGAATATGCCCCACGTGCCTTCTGCGTGTCGTAAGAGGCGACTAAAGAGGTTGGGTCGGTGGGCTTGCGACCCCCACCCGGAAAAAATATCTAAGCAAGGAAAAACGAACGAACAGCCTCGGATGCGGACGGAACCAACGTTGACGAACCACGACCGACTAAGGACATGCCTTCGGACATTCTGAGAATGGCTACGTGGAATGTTAGTGGCATGAATGATGGCACAAAAGAGAGAGAGGTTCTGGAAGTGTTAGTGAATGCCAGGCTGGATGTATGTGGAATGACAGAGACCAAATGGAAAGGTTCAGATGTGAGAGAGTGGGAGTGTGGAATGGGTGTGTGTGCTGGAGTGAGTGAAGGAACAGCGAGAGAAGGTGCATGTTTGTTTGTAAGTAGCAAATGGAAGGAATGTGTAAGAGAGTATGGGTCTGTGGGTTCAAGGATTGTGTGGGTGAGAATGAAAGTAGGAATACAAACGTGGGTGATTGTATGCGTGTATGCCCCGACAGAGGATATACTTGAAAGAAAGAAAGAGGAGTTCTGGATGAATGTGGAGGCGTGCCTGGAGAAGTTTGACAAGAACGAAAGAATATTTCTGATTGGGGATATGAATGGTAAGGTGGGTGATAGGAAAGTTGAGGGAGTGGTGGGAGGGTGGGGGGTACCATCAGAGGTGAATGGGAATGGTAGTGCACTTGTGGACGTATGTGTGGGGAGGAGGCTGTGGATAGCCAACACCTTCTTCCGACACAGAATGATCCACAGGTACACGTGGAAACGGATGTTGTCGATGAAGGATAAGACAGTGGTGGAACGAAAGTCATTGATTGATTATGTATGTGTGGATGAACGAATGAAGAAATCTGTGATGGATGCTAGGGTGTATAGGGGTATTGGAGGGGGTCTGTCTGATCATTATGTAGTGGTAGCTAAGGTTAGGATACAAAAGAAGTGGGTGAGGAGAGCGGGAGGGAGGCGAGAGGAGGGTGGAATGGTGAGGAGGGTGGAGAGGTTGCAGGAGGAGGAAGTCAGGGAGGAGTACAGGAGAGCAGTGGAAAGACGACTAGGTGGGTTCGACCTGGAAGTTATGGAGGAAGTGGAGGAGATGAGCAAGGTGTTTAAGGATGAGATCTGTGCAGCATGTGAGGAGGTGTGTGGAGTGAGGAGAAGAGGGAGGGGAGTGAAAGGTACAGCATGGTGGACAGAAGAGGTAAGAATAGCTGTGGAAGAAAAGAAGAAAGCATATAGAGAGTGGTTGGGTAGTAGAGGGAATGAAGATTCCGAGAGGCAGAAACGAGCGAGGTACGTGGAGAGTAAGAGGGTGGTGAAGAGAGTAGTGAAGGAAAGTAAGAGAAGAGTAGATGAGGAATTTGGAAGGAATCTGAGTGTAAAATGGAGGGAGAGTAAGAAACTGTTCTGGAAAGAAGTCAAGAAAGTTAGGGAAGGTAGCAAGGGAAACAGTAAGGGTGTGAAAGATAAGAATGGGAGAATGCTAGCCGAGAAGCAAGAGAGAGTCGAAAGATGGAGGGAGTACTTCAGTGAGTTGCTAAATGAAAGGAATGAAGAGCCAGCAAACATAGCTGGATAGGGTATGGGAGGGAGAAGAAGAGAAGTAGTGGAGGAGGAGGTGGGGATCAGGAGGTCAGAAGTGTGGGAAGCCATGAAAAGAGTGAAGTTGGGGAAAGCACCAGGAACAGATGGAGTGTGTGGGGAAATGTTGAGGTATGGTGGTGAGATAGTGATAGAATGGGTATGGAAAATGTGCAAACTAGCATGGGAGAAGGGGAGTGCACCCGATGACTGGAAGACTGGCATAATAGTCCCCCTATATAAGGGCAAAGGGGAAAGAGGAGTGTGTGGTAACCACCGAGGAATATGTCTTCTAAGCGTAGTAGGGAAGGTATACAGTAGGGTAGTGATTGAGAGAGTGAGAGTGAGAACGGAGAAATGGATAGGCGACGAGCAGAGAGGTTTTAGGAAGGGAAGAGGATGTGTAGATCAGATTTTTACCCTGAATTGTGTTGTGGAGAAGTATCTGGAGAAGAAACAAAAGGTGTATGTTGCCTTTATGGACTTAGAGAAGGCCTATGACAGAGTGGATAGAGAAGGTTTGTGGAAAGTACTTAGAATATACGGAGTAGAGGGCAAGTTGCTGAAAGCAGTGAAGAGCATGTATGAGGGTGCAAAGGCGGCAGTACGTGTGGAGAGTGAGCAGAGCGAGTTCTTTGACCTGAATGTTGGTTTGAAACAGGGGTGTGTGATGTCCCCGTGGTTGTTTACTGTATATATGGATGGAGTTATGAAAGAAATACTATCAAGAGCAGTGGATGTTGGTGTATCGCTGAAAAGGGAGGGAATTGAGTGGAAGCTACCTATACTGCTGTTTGCGGATGATACAGTTCTGATGAGTGATAATGAATGGGAGTTGCAGGGTCTGGTAAATGAGTTTGGAACAGTGTGCGAAAAACGGAATTTGAAGGTAAATACGGGGAAGAGCAAGGTTATGGTCTTCGAAAGGGGTGAAGTCACAGAGTGTGAGGTGAAGCTGAACGGTCAGGCTATGGAGATCGTCAACTCTTTTAAGTATCTGGGCAGTGTGTTGAGTAAAGATGGGACTATGGATGAAGAGGTGCGGGAGAGGGTACAACAGGGGAAGAGGGTTGTAGGAACGCTAAAAGCAGTAACAAGAAATAGGGTGGTCAGTATGGAAGTGAAGAAGTCCTTGCATGACAGTGTGGTAATCCCGACACTGACTTACGGAAGCGAAGCATGGACGTTGGTTGAGAGACTCAGACCAAGAGTGAGAGCAGTGGAAATGAATTACTTAAGGAGTGCGTGCGGAGTTACATGGAGGGATAGACAGACTAATGAGGAAGTAAGAAGGAGGTGTGGTGTGGGGGTAGATGTGCTGGAAAGTGTGAAAAGGAACAACTTGAGATGGTTCGGCCATATGGAACGTATGGAAAGCGAGAGAATGACTAAGAGGGTGTACGAGAGCGAGGTGGAGGGACAGAGGGGGAGAGGTAGACCGAATATGAGGTGGAAGGATGGAGTGAGGAACTACATGAACGAAGGCGGTGCTGGTTGGGGGGAGGGGCGTCGACTGACTGGGGACAGAGGTGCATGGGGGCGGTTCGTTCGTGGCCACCCCTTCGGGGATCACGGCGTCAGGCAATAGATAGATAGATAGAAACCACTCTACTTCACCCTTGGACTTCCCCTGAGGTGGGGAAGGGCCCTGACCTTTCTTAAACGGGACGGTTTTAGGTTTGTGATCAAAATTGGTATCATTGCTCTTGCTTTTGTTATTAAATGTGGTATCACTGACTCGGGGGGGTGGAGTGTTGCGCCCCTTGTTAACTGCATCGGTCCGTTGTGCAGACCCGCACCCACGGATCAGTGATAATCTCAGGTCAGCCATTCTCAGCTGCCTCTTGTAGAGTTTTAGGACGTTTCTCTTTGAGGTTCAAAGTCAGGTCGCCGCCTGTGCATTTGAAAAATTGCTCTAGAAGGACTAACTGCTCAAGCTCTCCAAACGTCGTCACCTTCTCTGACCTCAGCCAATTTTTCAAAGCAGCAGACAGTTCCCGGGCATGTTCTAGAAAAGTGCACTCACGACCCTTCGTAACACCCCGAAACTTCAACCTATATGTTTCTGGTTGTAACTCGTACGCCCGCAGAACAGCTTCCTTCAATACCTCATAATCGATGCAAGACTCCAAGGGCAACGCATCATATGCCTTGAGTCCTTTGCCAACCAACCTAGAGGAAACAAGGGCTGCCCACTTAACCTCGGGCTATTGGTGCTCCCGGCACTTCTTCTCAAAACGCAGGAAAAACTCGGTGACACCCGACTCGTCAAATGCAGGGACTAACTTAAGAAGGTGCGATAAAGACTGATCAAGACCTCGATTCCCAGAACCGAGACGCTGCCCTGTCAACTCCACCCGAGACTTCTCAAGCTCTATGTCTGCACAGTACATTGCCTTTCTCTCCTCAGCCTGAATCCTGAGCTCAGCCTCTCGCTCCTCAGCCCGAATCCTGAGCTCAGCTTCCCGCTGCTGCTGCTGAATCTTCATCTTAGCCATCTCAAGTTGGAAGATCATATCTGGAGTTAAACCTTAAGGAGGAGGAGATGCAACAATTGGAGACCCACCCAGTGATCCACCCAGGTGCAAACCACGCTGCCAATGACTATCGGCTTGCGGGACCGTACCCGGCTCCGGAGCCCGAGGGGGCGCCATGGTAGGAGTCAAGTGGAATGGGGGCTGGGCCGAAGGTGCCCCAGCTCCCGCTCCATCCGAAGCCCCACGCACCCCACCGAGCACACAGGCCACCAGGTCACTTCTCGTCATGCTGCTAGTGCCAACATGCCCCATGACCGTGGCCAAACACTGGAGACCATACCGATCAATCCCCGACACCCGGTCAACAGTAATAGGCATCTCCAGAAACTCCCTTGCATCCTCCTCACTAGTTACTACTCTAATGCCTTCTAACAAACCCCGCTGCTGCACCTCAGAGTCTGCTTCCCATACTGTGTCCTCACTGTGCATTGATCCGTCGTTCGACATAGTGTCCATCGAAAACGTTTATAAAAAAAAGGAGTACCTAAACTCTCATGTAGCACTATTCACTCAAAAAATGCTCGAAATCAACTCAAGTGCTATGCTACGTTGCCAAAACAATTCAACGTGTCCAAAATATTCCTCAAAAAACAAATGTCCAAAAATCTTGCAATTTTTTCTTAGTTCTTTTGGTATGACGACTAAGATAAGATACTAGGCAAGGTCGCCATTTGTTACGACCGGGGCTACGAATAAAACAAGGGCACTTAATGATTGGACTAGTAATAGGGCACTATGCAACAACGGTACGCTAGATCCAAACCCTCGAACTTATATGCCGGCGAACAAAAACACCTATACCCTCCAGAGTTAATCTGCGATAACGGGGTATCCTTAACTGGGCATAAATGTACTCTACTTTAGGCTAACCCACACTGGTATAGCCTGATAACAAACAAGATGCAAGTTACGTTGAAATGCATTAAAAGGAATCTATGGAAAGATCAATAAAATCACTGCAAGATTTAATACAATAAAAAGATGCTTCAATACAGTTACTCTAAACAACAATAAACTCTTCACTCCTATCTGAAAGAAAGTGAAGTATAGTCTTACAGCATAGACCTGGAAACTTCTGAAGAAAGTCTGATGCTCATAAGATGCTCGTATCTTAAATTATATAAAAGCAGGAGGCAGGACACCACACGTGTAGACTGAATACACTAAAAGATAGGACATATAATGTTAACTGACATGAGAATACTATAAATGCATAACGGTAGTAATGCTCGACACTAAAAGAAGTACTTCCTCATCAACGAAACAGTCTGCTATGGTTGTGCGGCTCAGCGACAACCTAGACTAATAAATGCTGTGAATAATAATGCGTACATATCAAAGAGCTTATATTAAATACAAACAAGTGTCTACTCAATTAATAATGTCTAGCTGGGATACTCTAGGTAAGGAACTGGGGTTGAGCAAGACAGGCTCGTAGCCTAGCGATGTCCTTAAGACTGCATCCTTTAAGTTACGTTAATTGACTGGGGTGCTCTCTTGATAGATCCAGATCACAAGTATCTGGTTCTATCCTGGCGACCCTCAAAAGACAAGCAAAGAGGCAGCAAAGTGTGGAACTGGAACAGGCCAAAGCCCTCAGTCAACACAATGCTGCACTCGCAAAAGACGCAGCCGAAAAGACAACCCAGGCTACCACAGGACCGGCCGAAGTCGTGTAGGTATAAGCAAACCGTACACACATCGGAGACAACGACTACAGTAACCTTATCCCAGTCTAGCATTAAATAAAATAGCAGAAACACTAAATCAATAATGGAGACACACAGAGTTCTTAACCTATACTAACTAAGAACCCTCAAACCTATTCTAAGTACATGTAAATATCTCAGAGGATGGCGCATGCAATACAATGGGCCAGCTATGGAAACCGTATGCAGAACCCAAGGGGACAAGTAATTGAATAAAGAAGAGAAGTAATGGAAAAGAAGAAGGTCAGAGAGAGAGACAGTGGTAAAGGGGGTGATGAGGAGAGAGTATGCAAAGGGATGTTAGAAGCATGCGCGCCAAGCCTGTCCTGAGGAGGGCAGCTCCTGGGAACCCTCATGGAGGAGGTTAGTTACACAGGAGCCCGCAAGGGCGCGATGGTCGACCAATCACGGGCCGAGACGTCACAAGGCAGCAGGCCCCTAGGACGCGCCAGGAGCCACCAGCCAATCAAACGCGAGGGAAAGCCCGCGCGAGCGGGAAAACTCCTCCGAACGAGGCAACACATACATACACACGCACATAATACCACCACGCTCTCACCTCTCTCTCTCTCTCCTTAACTCTACACAATGCATCTTATATTCTATTAATGATATAAAATACTTCCCGTTGTCACAGACGAAAACAAAGACCACCACTGGACTGTCTGTAGCAATGCGATTACTAGGAAAGAAAGAACAACATTCTCGGATAACTGTAGCCCATTTCGATGTCCCTGGCGAGCGCTAGTGGCTATCGAGAGGCGATTCTGCCAACGCTGGTAGACGTCACAATGGCCCCACACTAAGACCTGATACAGAAATTACAGGTGTGTTTAGTTTGTCCCTCTTGGGGTGACAACAACAGTCCAGCTCCATTGATTGTAGGGGCTATGCATCACTGAAGCTTTCTGTGTTATTAAAATCACTAAACAATTTCATTGAGGAGGCTGGGGGTAATGCAGGAGTTTGGTTATACATGATTTACTTTAATTGGTTTGCACTAGGAAATGGTTTTACTAACCCCTTTAACATTTCACTATTCAAGTTCTTTGTACGAAAGTTGCGGACTCGATAACTTCGATTACCCAAGTACTACGAATTGGGAAGTATATTATGAATATACCAATAACGTAAATTAGTGAGTTAGATTACACAAAATAATGCAATATTATGTATATGTTAAAACAAAAGTTACAACAATAAAGAAGATATAAGCCAATGAACAACACTTAACCTCTGAACTCCGATTGGCTGTACTTTTCCTATACTGACAGTGGAAATAGATATTCACTATCAACATTTCTCGGACAACTTAACCAGTATACCAGTTCAGCCAGTAGATCTCAACCAGGACCAACCAAACCAGTGTCAATATACAGGGGCAGGTGGTTAGGAATCCTCCTCCCCTTGTACAATTCTCCTACTCTACGAGACAGAGAAATAGGCAAGGAAATGCAAAAGTGGTCCCGGACCCTGAGAATAGGAACTTTAAATGTTGTTTCTGTTCGGACTCTGTCTCATGTCGGCCTGATTATATACATACATATATACAACTTAACTCAACCTAACCTAACTAAACAGTATTGGCTTAGGTGGCACTGGTTGAGAAGTACTGGTTGAATTGTCACATCACCACTATTAACCCCTTCAGTATATGTATATGATTACTCCATCCTTTATATTATTTAGCAATCACTAGACTTATTCAGCTTGGGAAGAGCATGTGAGAAATAGAGCGTTAATTGAGGTTTTTGTGCTTTTGATTCTTAAATATATTTCTTAAGCTACTGTACTCGCCAAATAATACCCGATACAAAAAGAAAACTAGCGTAATATACACTCAGAGGGTTCAAATATTCCCCAATAGTTTTGGTCAGCACGATTGTTAACTTAATATTGTATTTTCAGCGGTCACAATAGGATCCAACCAACGACAGTACTAGCTATTTTGGTTCATAATAATATACTCTGAAGGTAGATAGAGCTAATGAACCGCAATATTGAATAAGGTTTTTCGAGAATGGCAATTAATGGTCTAATACTGTTAATTGTAAGTAAATTATTCACAATTTAAAAGAAGAAAATTTGATTATTTCTCTGCATTCTATACCAATCTCGAGTCGTGTATGTGATAATTCGTTTTGGTTATCAAATGTATCGTCCTCTCAACACACAAACTGCATATCACACCAAGTGCAGTGGGCAGTGGCAAAGGTAATTATATATGAATGCCACCTGTATGTAGTGTGATTTAAATGAACTCGTGGGCGAAGGGCCAAGTTTCATTTTTTCTTTCGTACAGTCAAAATCAATAGCTCGCCAAAAATCGTGATGATAATTTTGTAATATCCGAAGAGAGGGACACAGAACTTTCATGGATCCCAGACTTGCTACCCAATTTAATTGCCCCAAATTACCTTAAGGTGCACTCGGATGCCATAGTCGCTAGCCCACATATAAATATCCGTGGACTTCACATATTTCCAGTTATGGAAGCATATCTCTGTAAACGAATTTATGATTATAGTTTTCTTTACATCAACTACAAAACTATATAATTATGCTACTTGCGGAAAAGCAAGTTTTATCCAAGAATCAAACCAGATAGTTATAACTGCATACATAAAAAAACATAGAGGGTCCACGAATTCTAATGAGTGGGCTAGAGACTATGGTATCCGAGTGTAGAGTGGAGAAGTTGTATAGGATGTGAAGGTATTCAAGGGGTTTATATTTACATATCACCTGGTATTGACCAGGTATACTCCAGGAACTCAATCCATTCTTGAGTAAACTTCTAATAATCATTGTTCGTCACATGAGTCTGAAAAATGGAAAAACTAACAGTGTCGAGATGACCTGGCACTCCAGTTATTATTAAAGGTTAAAGTTGTAGTGAATAATCCGTCGAACAGTATCCCAAGCATCCATAATATGCAGCGTTTTGGAGAGTATGTAATCAACCCCATTTGCCAGAGTAACATGAAGTAAGCAAAAAAGTGCTACAATGAACCTTTTAGAAACACCCAATGATTGGGATGCATTAATTTATTCGATACCCTTGGTCGACATAACCTTTCACTCTAACAGTTTTCAGAAGAGGCCTACCAAATGGCGTCTTACCAGCAACATGGACATTATAGGTATACGAGGGCATCCACAAACATGTATTATTTTTTTCTTGGCAGGAAATAAAGAAAAACAAAAAGTAAATAAGAATCTAGCATTATGAATATTATAAGTCATCAAAATACTAAAGCTACATTGTCGAGCCCTGGTCAGGGTAATGTATATATCGGTATATATATACTGTATCTATATATGTATATATATATATATATATATATATATATATATATATATATATATATTGAGAATATATCACAAATACACGTGAGCCACTAAATGTTTCTAGTCTCTCAGTGGGGATCGAACCATCGACCATCAGGATGATAGCCGACAGTCTTTTAGACTGCCGTGGTGTAATTGATTAAAGTGTCGGCTATCATCTTGATGGTCGATGGTTCGATCCCCACTGAGAGACTAGAAACATATATATATATATATATATATATATATATATATATATATATATATCTACAGTGTATACCACCTCCTTTACGTAGGGCACGTGGTACCCGTCTTGCAACTCAATCCCACCCCTACTCTGTGCAACTCTCCAACCCAAGAGTGAAACGTTACTCTCAAACTTTCTTCTACTCAACAGCTGAGCTCTGGAACTCTCTCCCAGAATCAGTCTTTCCCTCTTCCTATGACTTAAATTGCTTCAAACTCCGTGTGTCCAGGCATTTTGGCTCGAACGTCCCTTTATTTTGGCCCTGTCACTCTCTCAACTATGGGGGAGGCACTCGCTATAGGCAGTTCTGCCTTTTGCCTCCCTCAATCACATAGAAAAGAAAAAATATATATATATATATTGAGAATATATCACAAATACACGTGAGCCACTAAATGTTTCTAATCTCTCAGTGGTGATCGAACCGTCGACCATCAGGACGATAGCCGACGCTTTAATCAAGACTGCCGTGGTGTAATTGATTAAAGCGTCGGCTATCGTCCTGATGGTCGACGGTTCGATCCCCACTGAGAGATTAGAAACATATATATATATATATATATATACAGGGTGTCCCAGGAGGAAAGGGCATAACTTTGGGAATTGATAGAACAAGGTATTTTAAGCAAAAAATGTTCTGTAACAAATAATCCAAATATCAACCATTAAAAAGATATCGAAGGTTTAACCCTTAAAGAGCGGCTCACCACATAAGTCGAGTTGAAAAAACTGGCAAAAAACAGGTGAAAAAAGGGTGGAAATCGAGTGAAAATGGGTGGGATAGTAATGATCCATACGTCCGACATCTGTGGCCTCCCGGCCCACACTAACTCCAGTTCCCCCACCGCGCGGGAGGATGACAGTGTAACCAATAGTTCGCTAAAAGTGAGCAAGGTAGCAAAATCAGCTAAACTTCCATCTTCGAGGTAACACTGTCAGTGCTCCACGAGTGCTACGTAGCTGTATGTGGCGTCATTGTGTAGCGATTTCCACCTAGTTTTCGGCGCAATACAGTTCCTTTCATACTGATGGTTGATATAGCAGTCAGAACGGCCTGAAAAGGCCCAAAACGGCCACAGAGGGCCCACTAAGCAAGGGTTAATGTAGTGTACTCCCCCGCATCACTGTAATGGACTCTCCCATGTCAAATAGTTTCCAACTGGTCCAAAGTGAGCTAATATGTCAATAATCATTTTGCAACTTACAGAATATTATAGTTTCTTAATAATATCATGGTCAAATAATTGCAGAAAGATGGAGGTGTTGTGGGCACTAGGACAGCTAGGCCAGCCTTATGGGGAAATACTGAAGAAAATACCAATTTCAAAATGCAATATCTCAATACCGGTGGAGATTTGAACTTTTTGTTATAGAACATTTTAGGCTTAGAATATTTTGTTCTACCATTTCCCAAAGTGATGCCCTTTCCTCCTGGGACACCCTGTATATATATATATATATATATATATATATATATATATATATATATATATATATATATATATATATATATATATATATATATGTGTTATATATTTATATACAGTATATATATATATATATATATATATATATATATATATATATATATATATATATATATATATATATACTGTATATATATATATATATATTTATATATATATATATATATATATATATATATATATATATTTATATATAAGACTCTCTCTCTCTCACACACACACACAAAAAGAGAGAGAGAGAGGATTTGTGTGGGTGGGTGGTGGTGAGGGTGGGGTGGGGGGGGGGGGGGGATCTTAGTTTTTAAAAGTCACTGTGACAAGGAAAATGAAATGTGATGTACCAAAGAACAAAAATTAAATCTCTCCTGACCCGAAGCCAAAGACTTAAATATTAATGTGTCCAAGGAACTTCCGAGTCCCGCAGGTGGTCTTACACACCAAACCTTTTATGGACACACACACACACACACACTCACACACACACACACACACACACACACACACACACACACACACACACACACACACACAGACACACACACACACACACACACACACTCACACACAGACACACACACAGACACACACACTCACACACACACACACACACACACACACACACAAATACAAATACAAATGCACGATGAACTCTTTCAGAATTAGGACGCGTTATTATATTTGTATATTGTATTTATTTAACAATTATTATTATTTCTGCATACGATTGTTCTCAGTTTCTCAAGGCCCTCTAGTAATCACATGGATAAAGTATATTTTAACTAACTCTCTGACTTCCAAAATCCATTCCTAAACTGAATAAAATCGTCTACTGATAGCCAGAATGAAAGGGATAAATTAATAATGTGTCTTTGAACTCTGAGATGGATATTTGTAAAACAAAATGGCACTCATAAAAAGTGCTATCCGGTGTACCTATTGAAATGTAGCACAACCCTTGGAAAATCCGTTGACACACTTCTATTTTTGTCTGGTTACTATTAGACGATTTTTTACAGTTTAGGAAGGATGTGTGGGAATTATAAGGGTTATAAATATCTCAATTAGCCCTCTGAATTCCATATAACCTTCCTAATTTGAATAAAATCGTCTAATAATAAATAACAAAATCAGAACGAAAGATGAGTAATCGGTCATTGACAGGGATAAACGTTTGAAATTTTTACCATTCGTATCCATGTTGTTGCAATTAGGTGTTTATTTTTTAGTGTTGCAATTTTCCGGTATATTTTCGATTGGCATAGCAAATAAGAACTTTACCCTTCCAGTATACCAGGAAGATCTTTGTTATTATATTGTGTCTGGCATTTATCACACGAATCCCGGTGAATCACGAATCAGGTTCGAATCCCAGTGGATCACATGCTTGCTTTCATTAATTTATTTGGGAGGTGTTTGGTGTTTGGAGTGAAATTAATAAAAACAAATTATCATTAGCTCCAGGGATATTTCATAGCGTGGTCGGTTTGTATGATCTGTGTCCCATCATAGAGTGGTCGGTTTGTATGATCTGTGTCCCATCATAGCGTGGTCGGTTTGTATGATCTGTGTCCCATCATAGCGTGGTCGGTTTGTATGATCTGTGTCCCATCATAGCGTGGTCGGTTTGTATGATCTGTGTCCCATCATAGCGTGGTCGGTTTGTATGATCTGTGTCCCATCATAGCGTGGTCGGTTTGTATGATCTGTGTCCCATCATAGCGTGGTCGGTTTGTATGATCTGTGTCCCATCATAGCGTGGTCGGTTTGTATGATCTGTGTCCCATCATAGCGTGGTCGGTTTGTATGATCTGTGTCCCATCATAGCGTGGTCGGTTTGTATGATCTGTGTCCCATCAGTATCCTTCCCTCTCACTTAAGGGGGATGACCTGTTTTTGTTCTGTCCTTTTCTATCTTTCTCTGGCTTGTATCCATTTAGCCCCATTCAGCCTACTGTTTTAATACGTTTATCCCCATCAAGGTGTCATTTTTTTACTGGTGAGCGGTAGCGAGCCAGCATATTTTTTATTTTTGTTTGACAGCAGGCTAAATTTGTACATTTTTCGATAGAAAAATGTCTCCGGCGAAGCCGGATTTCTTCATATAATGCAGGCTCGCTATCGCTCGCCAGGAAGAAATCGACACCTAGATGGGGATAAACGTCTTAAAATAGTTGGCTGAATGGGGCCGAATGGATACAAGCCAGAGAAAGTGAGAAAAGGACAGAAATAACAAAAAGCAGGCCCCCCCCCCCCTTAATCATAGGCTATTCATAAGTGCAGTTGGGTGTAGCACATGATTAGAGTAATGTCCAGTATTCGATAAATGGATAGTAATCGTAGTCATGTGCTATACTTATAACTGCCTTGATGGTGTAATGGTTAGTGTTTAAAATCGGTATGTGGTAACCCAGGTTCGAATCCCGGTGGATCGCATGCTTGCTTTCATTAATTTCTTTGGGAGGTGTTTGGTGTTGGAGTGGAATTAATAATGATATATTGTTAATTGTTATCATTGATAACAATTAACAATATATCATGCAATATCTTGGGGGTTATTATTTTATGTTGCGCCATTATTATTGCGGGTTTTCATTGTTTTTGCCGTATTAGAGCAATGTAGTTTACCCTAGACTAACATGAAACACCGCCTCCCCTAACCCGTTCATAAAAAAAAAAAAAAAAAAAAAAAAAAAAAATAAAAAAATCCCCCCCCCCCCACCCCAAGCTTTCTCCTATCGTTATCGCTCGGCCAGAAAAAAAAATTGACGCTTGAATTGGGTAAAGCTTCTTATCATCGCCATACTAATGAGGTGAAACGACTTAAAATATCCAAACTACTAGAATAAAGCAAGGGGGCTCCAAAAAGACCCGCTTCGCACCATATAAGGTTAAAGGGGGTCACCGTTTTTGTTTTTATCTTTCTCTCCTTTTCTCTCTTTCCCTGGCTTGTATCCAATAGGCCCCATTCAGCCAACTGTTTTAAGACGTTTATCCCCATCCAGGTGTCGAATTTTTCCTGGCGAGCGATAGCGGGCCAGCATTGTATAGAGAAATCCGGCTTCGCCGGAGAAATTTTTCTATCGAAAAATGTACAAATTTAGCTTGCTGTCAAAACAAAAATATATATATGCTGGCTCGCTACCGTTCGCCAGGAAAATATTGACACCTGCATAGGGGTAAACGTCTTAAAACAGTTGGCTGAATAGGGCCGAATGGATACAAGCCAGGGAAAGAGAGAAAAGGAGAGAAAGATAAAAAAAAAAGCCGGTGACCCCCTTAAGGCTCGTGTGATACCTGGGGTCTGACACGCGTTGTAACTTATCCACCGGAATATTAATGACTAACTTTCTTTAGTCATTCACGGAAACAGGTGGTCATTGTTTGGTACTATACTCTATTTTTTCCCAGCTGATGATAATTGAATCCCTTAGTAGCTGATTTTTCGATAATTAATGAAAATATATGAAACTACTATGGTTGTGTGTCGTATTAATGCCAAGCTTTCACATCATATTTCGCTACAAAATTGACCTTATAGCTGAATAACAACGATGGAAACATGATAATTGACCTTATAGCTGAATAACAAAGATGGAAACATGATAATTGACCTTATAGCTGAATAACAAAGATGGAAACATGATAATTGACCTTATAGCTGAATAACAACGATGGAAACATGATAATTGACCTTATAGCTGAATAACAACGATGGAAACATGATAATTGACCTTATAGCTGAATAACAACGATGGAAACATGATAATTGACCTTATAGCTGAATAACAAAGATGGAAACATGATAATTGACCTTATAGCTGAATAACAAAGATGGAAACATGATAATTGACCTTATAGCTGAATAACAAAGATGGAAACATGATAATTGACCTTATAGCTGAATAACAAAGATGGAAACATGATAATTGACCTTATAGCTGAATAACAACGATGGAAACATGATAATTGACCTTATAGCTGAATAACAACGATGGAAACATGATAATTGACCTTATAGCTGAATAACAAAGATGGAAACATGATAATTGACCTTATAGCTGAATAACAACGATGGAAACATGATAATTGACCTTATAGCTGAATAACAAAGATGGAAACATGATAATTGACCTTATAGCTGAATAACAAAGATGGAAACATGATAATTGACCTTATAGCTGAATAACAAAGATGGAAACATGATAATTGACCTTATAGCTGAATAACAAAGATGGAAACATGATAATTGACCTTATAGCTGAATAACAAAGATGGAAACATGATAATTTACCCTCAGCTGGAAACAAAATAGACTACACCTATAGTCGGTTAATTGTATATATTAGCTCACGGTAAGTTGAATTCTTTAGCAGCTGATTTATCGATATTCATACAAATATGCCGTTTCTCTGTCTTCATAATTAATAATATATTTCGCCTCAAAATCGTCTTGAAAGCTGAATAATCCAGATGGGGGCCATGGCAATTTATGGTCAGCTGAAAAATAAACGACTAGCCTATATAGTAAAACAGTAATTAACGACTAGCCTATATAGTAAAACAGTAATTCTGTAATATGCTATAGTCTGTGTTTGTTTCCAGCCGATGGTAAATTGAACCCTTTACCAACTAATTTCTCGATACTTAATGGAATAATATGAAGCTACTATGTCTCTGTGTCATATAAATACCAGGATTTCATAATTAACAACATATTTCACTTCAAAATAATTGGCATGACCGAGTAATGATGAAAATGACATCACAATTTACCCTCAGCTGAAAATAAACAGACTATAGTTGTTCGTATCCCTTAAGGGAAGGTATTTAGTTTGTTCCCTAGACCTCCATCAAGCTTAAAACTACTCCCTCTTGACCCCCTTTCAAGATCAATTTGTACATTTTTCGGTAGAAAAATGTCCCGGCCGAAGGCCGATTCCTCTTAAATTACAGGTTCGCTATCGCTCACCAGGAAACAATTGACACCTAAATGGCACGAAATGTCTTAAAATCGACAGAAATGGGGTGAAAGTTGTTAAAATCGGCAAAGTAATGGGGCGAACGTCTTAAAATTTCATAAGCAATGGGGTTAAAGATGAGAATGAAAGGGGTCAAGAAAAAAATCCCTCAACTGTAAATCTCCCCTTAATGTGTGTTGGGCAAGACAGAGAACATAATGAAAGGAAGAGTTGACATTAAGGGGAGACGCGTTGTTTTTATGGCCCCCTTCTCCCTCGTGTTTAATCCCATTGATTTTTTAGATTTTAAGACGTTCGACTAATTAGTTTAGCGATGTTATGAATTTAGACCCTATTTCTTTGTCAATATTAAGACCTTTCGTGCCATTTAGGTGTCGGGTTTTCCTGACGAGCGATAGCGTGCCTGTAATTTTAAGAGGAAACATTTTCGGTATGTATCTTGACGGGAGTTCTAGGGTGTGTGTTTTACAGCTTGATTGGAGGTCTAGGGAGGAAACTAAATAATGATATAAAGATAAAACAATAAGGAAATAAATACGCCCATCTCCCCTTAAAAGATGAGAGAAAAGTTCCAAGTTTGATATATAGCTGTACTACCGGGTTCTCCAATGGTGACATTTGACTTTAATATCAGATGACGATATTTTATATAGTATTCTAGTTACCTCAAGACGATTTCTATTCAATTATGAATGATTTTTACGATTCAAATGGTGAATAGAGATGTCTGGTAACTCTATAATTCCAAGTAGTAGCCTACTAGATAACCTAAGCAATACCATTTAACAATAGTAATAACATATAAATAAAAACTGTAATCCGATGGAAGGTTATGAAAACTTGGCAATGATAGGATGAGCTTGCAGACTTAAGGTGCATCTCTCATCACTTGGATACACTTCGCCAGGACTTGAGACAGGTACAACCACTGCTCTTCACAGGCTAAAATCACTCATTTACCATTTAGTAGTTATTACCTGTCAGTTTCAGATAATAATTATTATGTTCTCTCCACCAACCAACTCTACTCCTAAAATCGATTAATGAAATTAACAGACACATGTGGCAGTCCGAGGATTCGAACCCAGGATGCTCACACCGAGATTATCAACACACTATGCACTGCACCACGAAGACAGTTAAAGAATACTGCACAAGCCTACGATTTATTATGCAGTTTCGAATCCTGCATACCAATCTTAGCATGTACAATTATCCCAACTGCACTCTCGGAGGCTATGCATAGGTGAAAGGAAATAGTAATTAATGGGGCACTTAACCCTAGGGAAGACCTCTCGATAAATTACTACTGAACCCGAATGAATTATTATGTTCTCTCCACCAACCAACTCTACTCCTAAAATCGATTAATGAAATTAACAGACACATGTGGCAGTCCGGGGATTCGAACCCAGGATGCTCACACCGAAAATCAACACACTATGCACTAACAGTAATAAAGAAGGTCCACTAATGACTGTAATTATAGTATTTTATTTTTATTTTTATTTTTTCACAATCAATATTGGCATGCAAATATGTATTTGTTTTCCGTAAGTGTACGATAATTGGTACAATAACATTATCCCGCCTGGGTTCTAAGTCAAACGACCTCACTCTTAGATAGCGACAACCAACACAGGCACAACTAATAATAAACCAAATTTCCTAAATTATCGAAATTGTGCCCAATTTTAACCTAAGGTTATGGAACCAACCCAATTAAAGCCACACCTTACCTAATATAACTTAAACTATCGTGTTCATCGTTTGGGGTGTATCGGTCATTTGGTCGTTATTTTACTGAGGGCACAGGAACATACATGAAGCTAAGCAATACATATTTAGTGTGTGTTATATAATTCAGACTGTAATGAAACTTGTACATCATAATTATTTGCTATAGTATGTAAGTGTTCTATATTGCACACGCACATTTCACTGAATATATTCAGTCACTTACTTAAATTAGGTACGGAAAACTAATATAATTCAGTTTATTCCTGTATATTAGTTAATTATAATTTGTATATATTATATTTGTATTATGCCATACCAAATGCAAAACGCAATTTGTTTTATATAAATGTTAATGGTGTCATTATTAATAACAGTGCCCCAACCCTTTGGCCAACTATCATGACGCATTTAAATATAAGAGGACAAGCAAGCCAAATGTATATGGATTGTGTACTTGATTAAACAAAATGTATTACCCCTACCAAAACGCAACCTATTAATCGGTGGCCATGTGTTGCAACATGCGATAGACAGTTTAGGGACGGGTTATGTGTAATTAACTGTTATTTAAGTTCATCCTCTATCATTTGATATAACTTAGTTTTAGATGTTTAAGTCTTTTTGGAAACATATATTTGTGTGTTCTGGGTTAGTTATGATAAATCAGGCAAGTAATTCGTTAAGAAAATCAGGTTAATTTGACATTGGATATGTTGCACATCTGTACTTGCCTGTAAATATTTAAAAGGGGTTGTACGAACACACACACACACATATATATATATATATATATATATATATATATATATATATATATATATATACTATATATATATATATATAGAGAGAGAGAGAGAGAGAGAGATATATATATATATATATATAATTGTAGTAGCGATAGAATAGCGAGAGAAATGCAACATTGTGGCAAAGAGAGAGAGGTTGCAGAGTGTTGGTGAGTGGACGGGAGTTAATGATACGAAAGGTTTTCCTTTCTACTTTGTCTAGGAGTGCGGTGTGAGAGGATCCTCCCCACACATGTGAACAATACTCAATACAAGGACGCACTGTGCCCATGTACAGAGCAAGAAGCTGCACAGGGGTAAAGAACCCCTTGAGGCGGTTGAGCACACCTAGCTTCTGAGAGGCTGCCTTTGCAAGACCGGTGATATGGTCCTTCCAAGTGAGAGCAGAAGAAACAGAGACACCGAGAATATTGAGTGAAGATGAAGGATTGATTTTTGTATTGTTGAAGAATAAGGGATAGTCCTCTGGAGGTTCCTGACGGGTAGTAAGATGGATACATTGGGTCTTGGAAGCATTAAATGCAACAAAGTTTTCTCTACCCCAATTGGAAATAGTATATATATATATATATATATATATATATAATTATATATATATATACATATATATATATATATATATATATATAATTATATATATATATACATATACTGTATATGTATATACATATATATATACAGGTATATATATATATATATATATATATATATATATATATATATATATATTAAGTAATATCGTTCTTTACACTAATAACCTTCTCATTTTATTAATTAATTGAAGGCATGTGATCTTCCGGAGATTCGAACCCGGAATACCACGTACAGAGCTTACACGCTCTAACCAATATACTATCAAGATAGTTAAAGGTTCAATACATGACCACGATTAATATCCTTTCATTCGAATACTAGACTTCAATCTAATGTAGGCTACTGAACCCAACTGCAGTATGAAATGCGTAATGCTTATACGAGATGAAATAACAATTGAATGGCACAGATCTCACAAAGGACCGACCTTGCAATGCACTGTTCCTGAACCTGTTGATATTAAGTAATATTATTCTTAACACTTATTACCCTCAATTGAAATTAATGAAAGCATGTGATCCTCCCGGGATTCGAACCCAAGACCCCACATACAGAACTTTAAAGACGTGCATTATATGTAAACAGTAATAATACTAGTTTCGGGTGAATGGAACTCGTCAGCCTTCGTCGGCAACCTGTCTAGGGGAATAAACCTTATACAAATCCGTACTGCTTACATAAAGGGTGAAGCAGGTTAGTGGATGGACTAGCCGCACACCACTGTATACAAATAGTGCTAAAAAGATACATAGAGGGCCTCATAGTCGGACGGACGCTAAATTGACTGGTCAATCCTGAAAGTCCTTCAGTAAACTGGCATGGGTTGTCCCTCTTACAGGAATAGGTCCGCTTGGGGGCAGTTTGTGTATGGCCACCCTCATTAAGGGGAGTAAGGCGTCTGGCAATTGATAGATAGATAGATAGACAGAACAAAACTAATACAAACTTAGCGTATTATGTTGTACTATAGTGTTATAAGTTTTGTTTATCACATTACATGATTTCCTTACACATTTATTAAATGCACCACATGTGTAAAATAAAAACAATAACTATACTGATGAAGGCGTTATATAAACCTGTTAGTACCAAAACACATTGTGGATATTGCGTATTAGATACTACGGCGATATAATAGTGAAAATCAATTTTCATTATAGAACGTTATGGGCCACTATTTTCATTATAGAACGTTATGGGCCACTATTTTCATTATAGAACGTTATGGGCCACTATTTTCGTCAGGTATTTTCGTGCTGGCTCTTTCAATACAAGCTCGGATTTTTCATATATTACTAATGATAACGCACTATTTATAAGTGATTAAGTACATCTACCTGGCCGCTTAAGAATAATCAAAATAATTACAAATATATAATAATTGAACTACCTAGATCGAGTAAATGTTTGCTTTGAAATGCGAAGAAATGGCGCTGAGTGTATGAATTGACGAACTACATTTCTCTTCTGATCAGTGGGTGGTCAGAATAGTTTACCTGAATACACATAATTTTGATAGAAAACGGCTTTGCATTCGCAGTGCATAATATTTATGCTGATATACTTTGACAACGCTGCTTACAAATATCAGTTCTTGTAAAATATAAGCACAGTTATTTATATTATTAAGGAACATCCCGTTCTTAACATTAATCCTCCATTACAAACCCCAATGCACTCGAATAAATTAATGAAAGCATATGATCCTCCCGGGATTCGAACTCAAGTCACCACACCAATCATCAGAACGTCGAACTTTCGAAGGTGTGTGAATGATTGACTGTTTTGTTGGGGGTCAGAGGTGATGAGTGGAGAAGAAAATTGTGATTTGTCACCGATTATTTTAGATACTAAGCTGAAATTTGGCATGCATATAAGTAGTGCCGACCCGAGTGTTGTGGTAGAGCAAAAATTTAATAACCAGCCCTCCTAAACCTGCGCCGATGCAGGTTTAGCGCATAATCACTCCTGCCACACCGTGCTCTCACTATACTGTAGGTCCTGTTATTCTAAATTCAACTTCTTGAACATTATGAAACATACTGTATATATTAATGTTGATTATATAAGTAATTTTCTATCTAATTAATACAAATATATTTTTGAATAGTAATTAAGAAACAGACCAGACCAGATGGCTGGAGTAAAATTGGAAACAAGTAAATAAACGTGATGTATACGTATTTTAACTGATATTCCTCATTACATTAGCAAAACTTATTCATAGTGCATTTACTGACAATATAATACAATAACATTCGCTCTATAGTTATAACATATTACTCGTTAGAGAAACAGACGACATGAGGAATGCATGAAGCAATAGAGTAGCTCTTTATATTGATGTTTATATTATTTCTATCTTCCAGCATAAAAAATGTTTTTATGAAAGTATATTAAACAAATATTTTATGTTGTTCGAACAGTAGAAAACATAATTTGATAACAATATAGCATACCATACTGTATCGTGGTGAATATTGAAGACACAATCATACTGTATATAACATATTTGAAGGGGGACCAAAATTCGAAGTTAATGTAGAAGTAGAAATAGGACTATGTAATATTAGCAGTGATACAAAGGTCCATCATCATAAATAAAAATGGAACATAGTAGAGGCTCATTAGCAATAGTCATAAATGTGTAAATGCTTTTGGAATTGCTGGTAAAACATACTAGACAATGAGATGAGAATAAAAGAATGTAGTCATCATATGAATTGTATAATAACTTTTCTCTCCTCTTGTGTTATGATCTAGCTGTGATGGAGGCCCGACAAGCACTCTGTTTCCTGATATTCGCGACTCTTACCCGGTGGCTGGTGTCAACAAGCAGCGCCTGGGAAACCACCGATGAACACACCTACAAACACCTTCCCAATCCCAGTCACAAACAAATTTCAAGTCTCTCTGGTGGGTTACGAGCGGCTGCCGAGAAACTCAATAATCCCCAGCTTGATGCGACTCCACTGGAACGAAACTTGAACCAGATGATAGTTTTAGGCGACACAGTTGAAGCAGCGTCACTGAGAAGTCTCCTAGCGGCTGTTGTACGACAGGAGCTCAGTGACTGTTATCTGATCTGGGCCTATGAAGACACTGATCTTTATTCCTCTGTGGTGCAGGATCTACTGATGCTGCTGCCTAATTCGAGACAGGTACTGTACGCTCATTCATCTATCAGTTTAGCCTTGTATATCTTATTTTTTTAATAAAATAGTTTGATTATCTATACCTTGACTTCACAGCTAAGGAAAGGTTGTGATGCAACAATTGAATAATATACACTCCTCAACGCTCAATGTTGCTACACACACACACAGACGCCATTACAACCAAATCATGTATGCAGCAAGAATCAAACCCCATACTCTTTCCTCTCATCTTTTCCTTTATAACATAGTAGGCCACACCTGTCAAGAAATTCAATGGATGACTCACCTATTCAGAGTATGCTCCTCCTTAAGTATCATGGTCCTGGAGCAGCAGATCAGGTTGGGTGGTGGACGGGGTTAATTGGTTCAGAGCTGTTGGGTACTGGGGATAAGAGACGGTTTGAGCTGGTCGGTACGCTGCTACCCGTTCAGTACCAGTCACGTTTTTTGTTTAGGATTTCATCTACATGTAGACGATGTTATGAAGCTTTGGAAGGACATACTGTAGCTCAAAGGATTAATTGAGATAGTCTGTAGCCTTTTATAATGGGTAGACGTCCTTCCTAAGCTGAATGAAATCGTTTAATAGTTTGCCAGACTATAATATGAATAGGACGTCCCCGGTACTGCATGGGGTAGTGAGAAGGCTAAGCTGTTTATAATTCACCACACTGGCTTATAATGTGTTGGTGAGCTGAACCTCTCTTAACGGGGTGGTGTTCGATTTTTGGCCTATGAATTTATTTATTTATATATTTTTGAGTTTCCTCGCTAGACCTCCATCAGGCTTAAAGAAAACACCCCCTAGACCCCCTTTCAAGATAAATTTGTACATTTTTCGGTGAACAAATGTCCCGGCCGAAGGCCGATTCCTTCTGAACTTACAGGCTTGCTATAGCTCGCCAGGAAAAAATCAACACCTAAATAACAAGCAAGGTCTTAATATTGACAAATAAATGGGGCGAAAGGTCTCAAAATCGCCAACCTAATGGAACAAACGTCTTAAAATCTCAAAACTAATATGCTAAACATGAGGGAAAAGAGGATCCAGAAAAAGTGAGTACTACCCCCTTAATTTCATACTTAACGCTATCTTGTGCGATGTCTTACGGGTTATTATGATATTTTGTTTAATTATAATTGGCGGTTATACCTGTTTTTGCCATTTTCAAACAATATATTTAAGGTATGCCCCCTAGACTAAACAAAGTCCCTCCCCAGACCCCCTTACACAAAAATTAAAAAATAAAATATAATAAGAAACCTTCCCTCTGACACCCGTACACGTTTCGGCAGAAAAATTTCCCGATCTCCTATATTGAAAGGTCGCTATCGCTTTCCCCCAAAAATCCACACCTGAATGGTGTAAACTATAAAAATATCTCCAAACTAATGAGGTGAAACGCCTTAAAGTTTTCACACTAATAGAGTGAAACAGGGAGGGTCCAGTTTCGTACCAGATAAAGTTACCAGTAAACTTGACTAGCAGGGCTGAACTTGAGTTAGCATAGCTTCACTGATCGTGGGGAGACTGAATCCCTTTCGCCACAGTATATAATTATTTTGCTAGGTAATTGGTGTGAGGACTGGAGAAGAATTGACGAAGGTCGACTGGAAGTCTGGCAAGTGTCGAGGCTACCTATTTCTGCTGGACCACCCTCAACCCTTCTTTACCTTCGCTAACAACTCTAACCACCACATCTGGGACTACCGCGGCAGGTACAGTCGCTCATAAACATTGTGTACCTTGCTCTTTGTTGTATTAATGTCTGTCAAATGTTGAATAGGGTGGGTAAGTGTAGGGACATGTTTGTATATTTCACTCGATATGAAGAAATGAAGCTTAGATATTCTATCTATCTATCTATTGCCTGACGCCGTGATCCCCGAAGGGGTGACCACGAGCGGGGGCGGTTCGCCCCCATGCACCTCTGTCCCCAGTCAGTCGACGCCCCTCCCCCCACCCAGCACCGCCCTCGTTCATATACTTCCTCACTCCATCCTTCCACCTCTCTTTCGGTCTACCTCTCCCTCTCTGTCCCTCCACCTCGCTCTCGTACACCCTCTTAGTCATTCTCTCGCTTTCCATACGTTCCATATGGCCGAACCATCTCAAGTTGTTCCTTTTCACACTTTCCAGCACATCTACCTCCATACCACACCTCCTTCTTACTTCTTCATTAGTCTGTCTATCCCTCCATGTAACTCCGTACACACTTCTTAAGTAATTCATTTCCACTGCTCTCACTCTTGATCTGAGTCTCTTCTCAAACGTCCATGCTTCGCTTCCGTAAGTCAGTGTCGGGATTACCACACTGTCATGCAAGGACTTCTTCACTTCCATACTGACCACCCTATTTCTTGTTACTGCTTTCAGCGTTCCTACAACCCTCTTCCCCTGTTGTACCCTCTCCCGCACTTCTTCATCCATAGTCCCATCTTTACTCAACACACTGCCCAGATACTTAAAAGAGTTGACGATCTCCATAGCCTGACCGTTCAGCTTCACCTCACACTGTGTGACTTCACCCCTTTCGAAGACCATAACCTTGCTCTTCCCCGCATTTACCTTCAAATTCCGTTTTTCGCACACTTTTCCAAACTCATTTACCAGACCCTGCAACTCCCATTCATAATCACTCATCAGAACTGATTCCAATTATTGATCAAAACATACTTGGTGCCGAGACATCACTTATTAGCGCGACTGTACAACTAATGGATATCTCTTCTTGTTCGTATAACTCAGAATTACGTTTGTCGTTCTTTTGATTAACCCCTTCAGCAGCAGTGACATCCTTGTTGTTATACTGTATGTTGGCAATGATAAGGCGATTGTATTCAGATTAGGAAGGACAAGGACATTTTACCTATTACAGACCATCTCAAGTAATCCTTTTGGCTACCATATATCCTTCCTAAGCTTCATAAAGCTATCTAAATGTAACTGAAATCAGATAAAAAATAACGTCCCCGGTACGCAAGGGGTTAGATTGTGGCAAACACTATAATCTGTTCATTCTTAGCTGGAGGTCAATTGCAAAGTCCCCAACTTGATTACTATGCTAAGCAATAACTATAAATCAAAATATGCTGTTAATAATATATGCTTAGAAGTAATATAATGTACAGAGATATTTGTTTCATATTTTCCCATGAATATCGAGAATATCAACTGCCTAGGTAATTTAATTATCAGCAAGTGAACATACTAGACAATAGGTAATCCATTACGTTATAAAGCAGCGGTGTATAATATATATTTCTTAATTAACTATTTGACTCTTGCAGATAGCTCATTATTGTCTTATGATACCAAACATAATATATACGGAAATTAAATTACTACATAATTATGTAAATAATATTTAGATGAAATACTTATTGTTACCGATATGGTAAATGGGTGGCAAGGTCTATAATGGCCCCATAATGGTCTCAGCAGGGGAGATGCCATAATAATACCACCCAACCAGTTAGTGGCTCAGCTCACTGCTGAATCCGGTAAAACCACTTACGACCTGATAATACTAACCTGAAGAAATATATTATATATATATATATATATATATATATATATATCTGTATATATATATATATTTTTTTTTTTTTTTTTTTTTTTCTATATTCCAATACTCCCTCTCGGGCATAGGCTGAGAGCCTGTACATTCCACCGCTCAACACGGTGAAGCCCGTGAGGTCTTGTTCCAGTCTGGGGAGTGAGACATGAGAAGCATCCATCATGGCTCGAAGCAGCTCCTTCTCTGAAGCGGCTGGTTGCTTCGTTCAAGTGCTTCACCGTCTCACCCTCCAGACTCAGACCCTCACTCTCAGAACGCCACCTATTGAGCAGTGAACTCACTAGGCATTGTCCCCCTGTAACATATTTTGAATATGGGAATATTCATACAGTGTTATTTAATCAGGGAACAATGAGGTTTTTTTTGGGCATTTCGGTGGGCTTTGTGGTAATGCACTGATACTAGGTACAGCACAAATTCAATCCCAATAATATCTTCCCATTGACATATCGGGATTTGAACCCGGGTCCATTGGATTACCAATCCAGTGGCATGACCATTCCACCACACCTCCCCTATATATATATATATATATATATATATATATATATATATATAAAAGGTAAACAGGAAGGGTATATATAGAGGGTGGAGGATCAGAGGAGGCGAAAATCAGGGGGCAAAAGTCTGCTATTGGTGGAGGGGTAATCTAGGAGAGAAAAAGAGAGGACCGCGTCACGCACGCGCACTGGATGCGGGAAGGTGGTGGTCGGTTGGCGGGGTCGAAGCTGATTGGCTGCGTGTCGAGGGGCGTGGCCTAAGTTGCGTAGTACGTGTGGCGCCGGCAGAAGACGAAGCTGAAGGAGGTAGCGCGGGGGGCGAGGGGGGGCGTTAGGTCCTGTAGGATAGTGCCTTTTGGCAGAAGGAAGGATCTGAAGGTCCAGAGTTTGGTTGTTGATGTTAGGATGTAAGGCTTGGATATATAACGCTTCGAGTATAGGTAATCTCCTTGGGTCACTTTCTTTATCGAGTATGGTGGTGTGTTTCTCTAACTTGTTGCGTGTGAGGTGGGGGTGGTTAGGGGTGAGATAGTGGTCTTTGATGGCTCCAGCCTGAAGGTTAACTCTTCACCTTCAGGCTGGAGCCATCAAAGACCACTATCTCACCCCTAACCACCCCCACCTCACACGCAACGAGTTAGAGAAACACACCACCATACTCGATAAAGAAAGTGACCCAAGGAGATTACCTATACTCAAAGCGTTATATATCCAAGCCTTACATCCTAACATCAACAACCAAACTCTGGACCTTCAGATCCTTCCTTCTGCCAAAAGGCACTATCCTACAGGACCTAACGCCCCCACCTCGCCCCCCGGTGCCCTTGATGCAGCCCCCCGCGCTACCTCCTTCAGCTTCGTCTTCTGCCGGCGCCACACGTACTACGCAACTTAGGCCACGCCCCTCGACATGCAGCCAATCAGCTTCGACCCCACCAACCGACCACCACCTTCCCGCATCCAGTGCGCATGTGTGACGCGGTCCTCTCTTTTTCTCTCCTAGAATACCCCTCCACCAATAGCATACTTTTGCCCCCTGATTTTCGCCTCCTCTGATCCTCCACCCTATAAATATAAATATATACATATATATATATACTGTATATGTATGTATGTGTGTATGTATGTATATATGAATATATGCTGCATGTGTTTGTGTATTTGTATACATGTATATATTACTTGTTCAGCATATATTTGTATTTATGTTGAAAGTATGAGCATTCTTGTGAGCAAATATCATGTGAGTATATACCCGATGATACTATGTGTTGTTAGTGTTTATGATGTACTGGTTGCAGGTACGTGGTAGTGTGTAGGTCGGAGCAGCACCTGGTGGAACTAACTCACACTAAGAAAGGCAAGAAGACTGAACACATCCTGGGAATTGTGCAGGTAACATACAATTCACTATACTTAGGTTATATAGTTAAAAGAGCGTTAAAGGGGGTCACCGGTGTTTTTTTTTTATCTTCCTCTCCTTTTCTTTTTTTCCCTGGCTAGTATCAATTCGGCCCCATTCAGCCAACTGTTTTAAGACGTTTATCCCCATCCCGGTGTCGATATCTTTCTGGCGAACGATAGCGAGCCAGCATTGTATGGAGAAATCCGGCTTCGCCGGACACATTTTTCTATCGAAAAATGTACAAATTTAATTTGCTGTCAAAACAAAACAATATATATGCTGGCTCGCTACCGCTCCCCAGGAAAATATTGACTCCTGGATGGGTGTAAACGTCTTAAAACAGTAGGCTGAATGGGGCTGAATGAATACAAGCCAAAGAGAGAGGGAGAGAAAGATAAAACAAGCGAGGTGGGCTCCCTTAACTTCAAGTAAAATGTAAAATTGTACTTAGCTTACCGTACAGTATAGTTTGAAGTATTTGCATATTTTTATTCAATTTCTATCGCACTTATGCAAATTGTGATGGTTGTTTACATTAAGCATGCACATTATTAATAACCTCAGGATAAGTGACTATACAAATAAAGGACATAGGCCTACATTGACTAATGCACATCTGTCAAATTAAGTCTGGTATAACCCATCATAATTCCATCTTAATTATTTGAGAAAATGTGTTTAAAAATTCAAATCCTCTTCCGTCAATTTGTCTTCCTCACTCTTAAGGGAGCCCACCTCGTTTTGGTGTTCTCTTTCTCCCCCTCTCTCTTTGGCCTGTATCCATTCGGCCCCATTCAGCCTACTGTTTTAAGACCTTTACCCCCATCCAGGTGTCAATATTTTCCTGGCGACCGGTAGCGAGCCAGCATATATCTATTTTTGTTTTGACAGCAAGCTAAATTTGTACATTTTTTGATAGAAACATTTCTCCTGCGAAGCCGGATTTCTCCATACAATGCTGGCTTGCTATCGGTCGCCAGGAAGAAATCGACATCTGGATGGGGATAAACGTCTTAAAGCAGTTGGCTGAATGGGGCCGCATGGATACAAGCCAGGGAAAGAAAGAGAGAAAGGAGAGAAAGATAAAACAAGTCGGTGACCCCCCTTAACCAACAGTATCCTGGTTTAAGTCATATTTAGTCCGCTATTTGTGTTGATAATCCCATACTTAACTTACCATAACCTCTTCCTAGTATTCTAACTTAACTTTTAGATCATTGAATGTATATTAGAGCCAAAGAAGTCATTGTGTGCACTGGCTTAGAAACACGAAATAATGTTATGCCTAGTTTGGGTATATTTGATCGAAAATCTATACTTAATAGAGCCATAGTAATGTAGATTTAGAAAGCAATGGACATTTTGACCATAGGACCAAATTTTCAATTCAAAGCAAAGATATTTTTTAATTTTTAATGCTGACTAATTAACAATGAATAATGTCATTCTACGGTTAAAGTGATGGCCAACATAGCCCTAATGACATAACCACAAGAGATATGAAGCTAAGACTTTGCAAGACTTATCTCTGAGGTTTAAAGTAATCTGTGAACAATGTTAGAACATTCTGTGATGTGAAGTGGGGAACTTTAAAAAATAAATACCTATTTGATGTGGAATATCCCTATAACAGCTCACACCGGTCGATATGTGCCAAGAGCTTCATTATGGCGGGCCGTTTTGGTCCGTGGATATTTATGGCCTGCATCTTATTTTTACTGTGGCTGTTTCGGTCCATAACAGTTTTGGTTCATGGCCCTTCTAGTCAATGTGGTCGAATTCGTTCAATTGGTAATGGCCGAGTGACTGATTATGTTCGCGGCTGTTTTGATTCATGGCAATTTTGGCCCATGGCTGATACGTTCCAAGCGGTCAAGTAAGATGGGCTGTATTTGGTCCATGGCCATTTGAGATTTGCAACAATTTTTATCCATAGCTAATTTGGTCCATGGCCATATTGATTCATGGCCGTTTTTTGTCCTTGGCCATTTTAGTTCACGGTCATCTTGGATCGTGGTCATTGTTGCTCATGACCGATACGGTGCAAGCGATCAAATGTTAAACACAAATAGATATATAAAAACAAAATAATCAACACTTTTATTGTGTGAAATCCTAATGTAAGCAGTATGACACATAATGACTGAAAATCGACGAAATATAATATTCGTGTCACCTTTTTTTTTGGAGGAGGGCTTGTTTCTGGAGCCATGGGTAGGTGGGTGAGGGGAAAGACATTATCAGATGTTAGCTAAAAGTTAATAATTTCTATGATGGTGTAAAATTAAGGAACTGGCAAAGATTCATCTAAATCCAGCGATAGTTTTTGAGAAGTCCTATTTACAATCACACGAACAAACAAAAAAGTAAACAGATTATGTCAATTACAAATTTTTAGCAAATTTTGTTTGGCAGAGATAAAAGGGAAAAGATCACGCAGAAGTAAGGCTCTCAGAGGAGAAAGTGTAATACCCGCATCCCTCAGGGATCACGATTTAGCCATCGTAGTGGTTACTGGAGGTCAAAGTGTCAGGGATGGTGGTGTGTTTCCAGTGAAGGTGGCTTGGAGATGGTACCCGATCTTTATTATCATTGCCAGACGGAAATCTGAGTTTACATTAAAACAAATTTTGTTTCTACAGAGTGACCGGGAAGGAGAGTGGAGGGTGTTAATGAACGTCTTGTACTGGGGTGAGGGAGTACATTTCGTCACCACATGGCGTCACCAGAAGTTCACCTCTCAGCGAGACCTCTTCCCTGACAAGTTATCTGATCTACGCGGTGCTGTCCTCAAGGTGAGCAATAGTATCTCAGCTGGACCTCTTCCCTGACAAGTTGTCTGACCTCCGCGGTGCTGTCCTCAAGGTGAGCAATAGTACCTCAACTGAACCTCTTCCCTTACAAGTTGTCTGACCACTGTGGTGCTGTCCTCAAGGTGAGCAATAGTATCTCAGCTGGACCTCTTCCCTGCCAAGTTGTCTGACCTCTGTGGTGCTGTCCTCAAGGTGAGCAATAGTATCTCAGCTGGACCTCTTCCCTGACAAGTTGTCTGACCTCCGCGGTGCTGTCCTCGAGATGAGCAATAGTACCTCAGCTGGACCTCTTCCCTGACAAATTATCTTACCAAGTTACCTCCATGGTGATATCCTTCCTCAAAGTGAGGAACATTACAGATCATATAGGTTGCGCTATAAATATTTATGCACTATATTCTAAGAAGTAATTGCCACTATTTGTCTGTAGGCTACATTCAATAGTTCCCAAAGAGGTCAAGAGAAGGGGGACAACCAAAGTAGTAAGGGTGTGAAAGACAAGAATAGGTTAGTGCTAGTGAAGAAGCAAGAGAAAGTCGAGAGATGGAAGGAGCATTTTAATGAATTGTTGAATGTAGGAAATTAAATGCCAGCAGACATAGTTGGATGGGGTTTGGGAGGGAGAAGAAGAGAAGTAGGAGAGGAGATGGGGATTTAGCAGTCAAAGGTGTGTGACGCTGTGAAAAGGGTGACAATGGGTAAAGCAGCAGGGATAGATGGAGTGTGTTGGGAGATACTGAGATATGGTGGTGAGATAGTGATTGAATAGGTATGGAAAATGTGTAGCATGGGAGAAGGGAAGTGTGTCCAAAGACTGGAAATCAGGCATAATAGTCCCCCTTTGTAAGGGTAAAAAGGTTGGTGGAAAGTATTGAGAATATACAAAGAAGTTGGTAAGTTGCTGACAGCGATGAAGAGCATGTATGAGGGTGCATGTGGAAAATTAACAGAGTGAGTTTTTTGTTATCTAAATGTTGGGTTGAAGCAAGGGTGCATGATGTCCCCATGGTTATTCAGTATATGTATGTATGGAATCACGAAAGAAATACAAGAAACTGCAGTGGATGTTGGAGTACCACTGATAAAGGAAGAGATTAAGTGGAAGTTGCCTGTGCCGATGTTTGCTGATGATACAGTTCTGAAGAGTTATAACGAGTGGGAGTTGCAGGGTCTGGTAAATATGTTTGGAACCGTGTATGAGAAATGGAATTCAAGTAAATTTGGGAGGAGTAAGGTTATGGCCTTCGAAAAGGGTGCAGTCACACAATGTGATGTGAAGTTGAGAGGTCAGATTATGGAGAATGTCAGTTCGTTTAAGTATTTGGGCAGTGTGATAGGTGAAGATGAGAGTATGGACGATGAAGTGTGGGAGAGGGTACTACAGCGAAAGAGGTTTAAGAATGCTTAAAGCAGTGACAAGGAATAGGGTGGTGAGCATAGAAGTAAAGAAGTTATGATAGTGTGGTAATCCCGACATTTATGTACAAGAGCAAGGACATTCTTGGAGAAACATACAGTAAATCAAGAGAGAGAGGGGTGGAAATGAGTTACTTGAGAAGTGCGAATGGAGTTACGTGGAGAGATAGACAGACGAATCAGGAAGCATGAGGGTGTTGTGGTGTGGATGTGCTGGAGAGTGTGAAAAGGAACACCTTGAGATGGTTCAGTCATGCGGAACATATGGGGACCTATAGAATGACTAGAGAGTGTACAAGAGTGAAGTGGAAGGGCTGACCGAGAGTGAGGTGGAAGGATGGAGTTGAGAGGTACATGAGTGAAACTGGTGTTGGGTGGGAGGTGGGGCGCCGGTCTGACAGAAGACAGAGGTACAGTTTACCGCACATATTCTATTCTGTTAGGGTCGTGACTTGACAGCGCTGCACCCACTTCCTCAACCCCCCCCCCCCCCTCCTTCGCTCCACCTCCATCCCTTCCACTATTGGTAGGAGGTGGAATGACGGAGGGGGGTTGGAGAGGTGGGTGCCGCTCTGTCAAGTTACGATTTGCTGGGATGGTTGAGAAATAGAATATGTGCGGCAAACTGTACATGGAGGCGGTACATTCGTGGCGACCCCTTCTGTGATCAATTTGTCTGGCAATTAATAGATAGAAGTACTTTATTTTGTCAATATATAGACAGGTATATATTTGAAACTTACAGTAGATACAAGTAAGAAGGTAAGATAAATATAACAACAAAGTAAGGACGATGTTTTGAGACTTCGATAAGGAAATAACAACAAATTTCTGTTATATCAAATCGAAAAGTTTGAACAGGAATTGTTTCTTCTTGGATATTCTTAAAATGGAATATGCTGATAATTCCGATTAATTCTTCTGACAAAGTTAAGAGTTGTGCGGCATGACAATTAAGCATAATAATCATTCTCCTTGGTTGAAAAGGTAACTTAATACAAGTTTTAGTTTTAATAGTCAGTATATATAAATATTACATTCACTTTTTATGATAATGTATCAGTTAGTTTTGGAGAAATTATTCAAAATCTGATTTTACCCTTGATTTCAACTTTAGGATTATTTATAAAAAAATTGGTCAATAGGAAGTACTCATACACACAAAGCATCAAGCATTGTGAATACGGTAACATTTGAATGGTTGGTAAAAAATAATTCAACATATTATCATTATGATTGACCTTAACCTTCGAGCAACTTAATCAAAATCAAATTACCTTTTGCATGACATCTCCATGAACCATGTAATGGCATCGGAAAATATGTTGTGAATATTTATCATTAACCTGTGGAAGAGTATGAGGACAGACACTTGCAATTATTTCTTCTCTTGTTGTTTCTATTATTGTTGCTATTATAGTTTATCTTATTATTGTTGCTATTATAGTTTATCTTATTATTGTTGCTATTATAGTTTATCTTATTATTGTTGCTATTATAGTTTATCTTATTATTGTTGCTATTATAGTTTATCTTATTATTGTTGCTATTATAGTTTATCTTATTTTTCTTCTGAGTGTCTCCCTTATTCTTTCTATAATTATTGCACTTATTGTTTTTCCAATTGTGGCTCTTATTATAACTTTTACTGTGTCTCTTAGTGTTACCCCTAATATTGCTCCTCTCCTAATGCTTTCTATTGTTTCTGTTATTGCTATTATTATTGTTATTCTCTCTCAGGTGTCAACGTTTGAGTTCGCCCCGAGCATCATGTACTACAAGGACAAGGATGGCCACTTACTCTTCCGCTACGGGGAGGACATTGCCCTCACGGAAACACTAGCCAGGGTCTTCAACTTCACTGCAGAATTCATTGAGCCTCGTGATGGTAATAAGGATGTCAGAATCTTATAGCGTTCTTAAAACCGCGGAAGTATACACACACACATATACTGTACACACACACACACACACACACACACACACACACACACACACACACACATATATACTGTACACACACACACACACACACACACACACACACACACACACACACATACACACACACACACACACACACTCACAAACACACATTCAGTACATCCACACACACACAGAAGCCTCGCTTTGGGCCAGAATTCCTGCTGCAAATATTCGGATTCTTGCGCTCGTACAAATATATAATAACAGGTTCATCTAAATATCTTTCACAAACAGCCCAGGAAATAAAAATACATTCCTGTGTCCAATACACCAGTACCATACTGGGTTACTTCATTTTTAGGGACGTAGGGAACTTTATAATATTATTTCGGAGGTTTATACTTAACTCTATAATAAAAAATAAAATAAAAAATATAATAAAATAAAAAATAAAAAATAAACTACAGGTGTGGCGGTACAGTAGCGTATGAATTTATATCCTAAAACACTGATCTTTATATAGTACATAATATTCTTCCAACCAATCTTGACTGACATATTTTACTCTCACATAATATAGTGATTTTTTTGTATTTATTAGAGGCACTATGTATGTATGTATGTATGTATATACTCTGGCACATAAATAGTGTACAGTATATATATATATATATATATATATATATATATGTACCGGTATATATATATATATATATATATATATATATATATATATATATATATATATATATATATATATATATATATATATTTTTTTTTTTTTTTTTTTTTATTGGGGGTGGCCGACTCGAGACAGCCCGAACAGAGACATCACAACACCACAGAAAACCAAGTCAAAAAAAAAAAAAAAAAACACAAAATCACACACATCTAGGTCGTCCAGGAGAAATACCCAGAGACCCAGGCCCATTTGGGGTCCCCATCTAGATTCCCAGTTCCTAGGTCTTCCAGAGAGGCTCTAATTTCTGCAGGCAAACACGCAGCAAAGCCACCACCACAAGCTCACCCACCATGCATCCAGGCGTACACCCTTCATTACTACCGGCTTCCCGGGCCAGGCGCTTAACGGACTATTATCTAGTCCTACTGGCGCGCGACCCTCTCTTCCAAACGACCTCGTTTACACTCATCTATTCACTAGCATTCTCCATTCATTCCTACTTTTTGCCACTTCTCTTGCCTGATCCATAGTCATTCCTCTATCTTCCAATGTTTGTCCTACATTGTTTCTCTGTCTCAATGGAAGTCTTCCTACCCCTCTACCTCCCCTTGTATCTGACTCACATATTCTCTTTGTAAGCCTTTCATCTTCCATTCGCTCAACATGGCCATACCAGCACAGCACCCTTCTGTCCACTCTGGCCGACAAAATTAGTTGTTGCTGTCCCACTCGCCTACGTATCTCTTCATTCTGCAATCTGTCTGTACGATTAACTCCACACATACTCCTCAAGCAGCTCATCTCCATCACATCTACCTTTCTTCTCTCCTTTTTCTTCAGAGCCCATGTCTCAGCCCCATACATCACTGTTAGCATAACAACATTGTTATTATTATTATTGTTATTAATATTATTATTATTATTATTATTATTATTATTAAAATTATTATTACATAAGAACATAAGAAAATGGGAGTCTGCAGAAAGCCGATTGGCCTAAGCAAGGCAGATCCCTGTCCCACACAACCCCAATTACAAAGCCCAATTATAGGTTCAACACTCTAATACCCTGAGGATCATCTTACCAAAACGGTTAGAGATTAACGCAGGATTACGGGGGTCAGCAGAGCGCTGATTGGCCCAACCCGGCTGATAATATTATAATATTATTATAATATTATAATCATTATTATTATTATTAATATTACTATCATTATTATTATTATATATGGAGGAGTAATTACAGGTGAGCTGTGGGGTGACCTGGTGAGAAACGGGACCTGGTGGACAGGTATGAACGGAGAGGTGGACAGGGAGGAAGTGGACATGGGCATCGCTAACTTCTTTGTATCCCTGGCTCACCTCGGACACCTAGACTTTACTACACCTTATAAAGTGGAGGTGAGGTGACAATAAAGGGAGGGAAGGAAATGTTAGTTGATATGATATGTAATTATTAGGATACAGTACTCTAAAATAATTATGGGCATGACAAAGGTAATTTTAATAACAATAATAATTTACCCATTTAAGTGGTAATGAACTCATTTTACATATGTATTATAAGGTAAATCACCATATTATATACCTAATGATTTTGTATACCTCTTCTCTTTTTATAGACAACAACAATGTTTATGTATATATATTTATATATATATATATATATATGTGTTTTAGTGCAACACATTGATTGCCTTATAATTCGTAGACAGTACATACGCCTTAAAGGCTGAATGATCCATAAAAGGGAAGTTTTCAATAGTATATCCTAATGGCGGCATTCTAAGCAGCCCTGTTTTGGGCTGGTTCTGTAGCCAAGTTTTAACATTTAAAATCAGATTGCACAACCTGATCCCTCGTAAACTTGGTCTATTTCTCCATGCAGCTTACTCTACAGTCACAGCCAGCTGTCTCTTTAGCCATTTGTGATCATCCCTCTGTTTCACAAGTTTAAACAAACAAGACTGGTTGTATGCATCACTTCATTAAGATACTTAATACCAATCCACCTCCTGAAATCTACAATAGTTATCTTTCAACTTAGTCCCACAATTCCATCTCACAATGTTCATGTCACTGAGTTCCATCATATTAATAATTTAACCGGTCGAGTTTCTGAAGCATAATTCATTACACTTACTTATAATACACAAATCGCACACCATTCCCTTCAAGTGTAGTGCAAGTACATTCATGGCTAGAAGCTTCTTAACTATTCTTAACTATATCTAACTCTAGTGATATTCTGGCACCACCTGCAGAATGCAGATATACTGTAGTATCACTCAAGAATAACGCAGAGCCTAGGTGGACTCCAATATCTACTAAAAACTCTTCACTCAGTCCATCTTTCACTCTAATGCCATATGTAAACAATGATGAAGCTCCCTGCGGCATCTTCATCCTTCATTCTTTATTTATTGCGGTACCCACAACAGCTGGCGCCAACAAACAGCCAGTAATTATCTGAAATATCACACATCATGATGCACTCCTCTCCAGAATGGTGGAAAAATGAAGCTAAAGTATTATATTTTGATATTACATTTTTGTACTTATTGTTTGTTCATCTTAGTTAATACCTCGCGAATTAAGTTGTTTCATAGTTAACGATAAATTGCAATGTCCTTACCCTGATTACTCAACTATTAAGTGGATTTTGTAGAGAAACATGCCTTAAATTATGGAAACTTGAACTATAAATAATATAATAGTCATAGCATTTTCATGTTTGTCCATCAAGCATCGGTAAATTAGCTGCTAAGAGATTCAATACATAGTCAGCTGGAAAAAATATATATAGGGTGTCAGTTAAATATCTCTACATGCACTACGTCCCCACACACGCAAACACACACGTACACCACATTAAAACTAAAATGACACACCCTTTTAACAACGGCGTTCCCCTGAGTGTTGTGGCTTGTACTGAAAGGTGAATATAGGATAATTTATCATCATGGTTGTCGAGAAATACTGATTGAATGTGTCTATACTCAGGAGGTGTGTTTCATGACAAGGACAGAGCCGCCCCTCCCCCGCTGGCAGGCCCTGGCGTTCCCCTTCCACCCCTGGACCTGGCTGACTATCCTGGTCGGCCTCATTGTGTCCGGACCTGTACTCTTCTTACTCATCACTGTTGCTTCCAAATTGTATGTATCTCTAATAATCCAGAGGCCAGGGTGATAATCGGTCCATCAGATAGGGTTTAGATCTACAATTATAATCTAGAATACTTTGGTCTTACTGTCGTGGAGATGTATTTTGATGGGATTACCTTGGCCAATGAGGTCCCTTAGTACTTAACTCCTTCTGTACCAGAGACGTCGTTTCAATTGTATTCTAGCTTTTTGTAGACGATTTTGTGCAGTTTAAGAAATATTTGTGGTAGTGAAAAGGGTTTAGTGAGAAGGTTCAAAGCCTGTTAATTGCTGGAGGCCCTTTTTAAGCTGAATCAATTCATCTAAATATAGCTAGTATATACTTTAAATGACGTCGCCGATACAGTAGGGGTTAATAGCCGTATATTGAAGATTAGCGGAAAGTTTGACACTCCTAGATAGTGCCGATTCGTGAAATTTCGGAAACTGGCCCATCGACTATTGATCCCATATTCCTAGACAAACACGATCATTGTCGGAGGTAATTACTATAGATTTTCTGTTTCCTAGCCAGTCAGTATGGCACTCTAGTTGTCGTAAGTACAGTGAATGAACTGCCCAGAGCAGTGATTAGCTCAGGAACAGTTGAAAGCTTTAAGTGTAAGTTGGATTCCCATATGGATGATATGGATTGGGTGTGAATGGGAGATGCCTCGTGTGGGCCGCATGGTCATATGCAGTTTCCCGCGATCTTATGTTCTTATGTTCTTAATGAGAAGTAGTCTACTGTAATAATGTTCTTAATGAGAAGTAGTCTACTGTAATAATGTTCTTAATGAGAAGTAGTCTACTGTAATAATGTTCTTAATGAGAAGTAGTCTACTGTAATAATGTTCTTAATGAGAAGTAGTATACTGTAATAATGTTCTTAATGAGAAGTAGTCTACTGTAATAATGTTCTTAATGAGAAGTAGTATACTGTAATAATGTTCTTAATGAGAAGTAGTCTACTGTAATAATGTTCTTAATGAGAAGTAGTCTACTGTAATAATGTTCTTAATGAGAAGTAGTCTACTGTAATAATGTTCTTAATGAGAAGTAGTCTACTGTAATAATGTTCTTAATGAGAAGTAGTCTACTGTAATAATGTTCTTAATGAGAAGTAGTCTACTGTAATAATGAGAAGTAGTCTACTGTAATAATGTTCTTAATGAGAAGTAGTCTACTGTAATAATGTTCTTAATGAGAAGTAGTCTACTGTAATAATGAGAAGTAGTCTACTGTAATAATGTTCTTAATGAGAAGTAGTCTACTGTAATAATGTTCTTAATGAGAAGTAGTCTACTGTAATAATGAGAAGTAGTCTACTGTAATAATGAGAAGTAGTCTACTGTAATAATGTTCTTAATGAGAAGTAGTCTACTGTAATAATGAGAAGTAGTCTACTGTAATAATGTTCTTAATGAGAAGTAGTCTACTGTAATAATGTTCTTAATGAGAAGTAGTCTACTGTAATAATGTTCTTAATGAGAAGTAGTCTACTGTAATAATGTTCTTAATGAGAAGTAGTCTACTGTAATAATGAGAAGTAGTCTACTGTAATAATGTTCTTAATGAGAAGTAGTCTACTGTAATAATGTTCTTAATGAGAAGTAGTCTACTGTAATAATGTTCTTAATGAGAAGTAGTCTACTGTAATAATGTTCTTAATGAGAAGTAGTCTACTGTAATAATGTTCTTAATGAGAAGTAGTCTACTGTAATAATGAGAAGTAGTCTACTGTAATAATGTTCTTAATGAGAAGTAGTCTACTGTAATAATGTTCTTAATGAGAAGTAGTCTACTGTAATAATGTTCCTGTAGTTTTCCTAGCACTTACACTAACTATATTCTGTTTCTTTTCAACTGACGGTAAATTGCAAAGTTTCCATCAAGATTTCTCAGTTATATTGAAGATTTTGTAGTGAAATATGGTGTTAATTAATGATATATACTTGGTCTTAATAATGATTCAGATATATTACACTTTCATATGTTTCCATTAAGAATCAGGGAATTAGCTGCTAAGTGATTCAATGTATTGTCAGTTGTAGTATAGTACTGTATAGTATAATACAGTATATTATATATTATATATTGTCAGTTGTAGTATAGTACTGTATAGTATAATACAGTATATTATATATTATTATATATTGTCAGTTGTAGTATAGTACTGTATAGTATAATACAGTATATTATTATTTATTGTCAGTTGTAGTATAGTACTGTATAGTATAATACAGTATATTATATATTATTATTTATTGTCAGTTGTAGTATAGTACTGTATAGTATAATACAGTATATTATATATATATTGTCAGTTGTAGTATAGTACTGTATAGTATAATACAGTATATTATATATATTATATATTGTCAGTTGTAGTATAGTACTGTATAGTATAATACAGTATATTATATATTATTATTTATTGTCAGTTGTAGTATAGTACTGTATAGTATAATACAGTATATTATATATTATTATGTATTGTCAGTTGTAGTATAGTACTGTATAGTATAATACAGTATATAATATTATATATTGTCAGTTGTAGTATAGTACTGTATAGTATAATACAGTATATTATATATTATTATTTATTGTCAGTTGTAGTATAGTACTGTATAGTATAATACAGTATATTATATATTATTATTTATTGTCAGTTGTAGTATAGTACTGTATAGTATAATACAGTATATTATATATTATTATGTATTGTCAGTTGTAGTATAGTACTGTATAGTATAATACAGTATATTATATATTATATATTGTCAGTTGTAGTATAGTACTGTATAGTATAATACAGTATATTATATATTATTATATATTGTCAGTTGTAGTATAGTACTGTATAGTATAATACAGTATATTATATATTATTATTTATTGTCAGTTGTAGTATAGTACTGTATAGTATAATACAGTATATTATATATTATTATGTATTGTCAGTTGTAGTATAGTACTGTATAGTATAATACAGTATATTATATATTATATATTGTCAGTTGTAGTATAGTACTGTATAGTATAATACAGTATATTATATATTATATATTGTCAGTTGTAGTATAGTACTGTATAGTATAATACAGTATATTATATATTATTTATTGTCAGTTGTAGTATAGTACTGTATAGTATAATACAGTATATTATATATTATTATGTATTGTCAGTTGTAGTATAGTACTGTATAGTATAATACAGTATATTATATATTATATATTGTCAGTTGTAGTATAGTACTGTATAGTATAATACAGTATATTATATATTATTATTTATTGTCAGTTGTAGTATAGTACTGTATAGTATAATACAGTATATTATATATTATTATTTATTGTCAGTTGTAGTATAGTACTGTATAGTATAATACAGTATATTATATATTATTATGTATTGTCAGTTGTAGTATAGTACTGTATAGTATAATACAGTATATTATATATTATATATTGTCAGTTGTAGTATAGTACTGTATAGTATAATACAGTATATTATATATTATTATATATTGTCAGTTGTAGTATAGTACTGTATAGTATAATACAGTATATTATATATTATTATTTATTGTCAGTTGTAGTATAGTACTGTATAGTATAATACAGTATATTATATATTATTATGTATTGTCAGTTGTAGTATAGTACTGTATAGTATAATACAGTATATATATATTATATTGTCAGTTGTAGTATAGTACTGTATAGTATAATACAGTATATTATATATTATTATTTATTGTCAGTTGTAGTATAGTACTGTATAGTATAATACAGTATTATATATTATTATTTATTGTCAGTTGTAGGATAGGACTGTATAGTATAATACAGTATATTATATATTATATATTGTCAGTTGTAGTATAGTACTGTATAGTATAATACAGTATATTATATATTATATATTGTCAGTTGTAGTATAGTACTGTATAGTATAATACAGTATATTATATATTATTATATATTGTCAGTTGTAGTATAGTACTGTATAGTATAATACAGTATATTATATTATTATTTATTGTCAGTTCTAGTATAGTACTGTATAGTATAATACAGTATATTATATATTATTATGTATTGTCAGTTGTAGTATAGTACTGTATAGTATAATACAGTATATTATATATTATATATTGTCAGTTGTAGTATAGTACTGTATAGTATAATACAGTATATTATATATTATTATATATTGTCAGTTGTAGTATAGTACTGTATAGTAATACAGTATATTATATATTATTATTTATTGTCAGTTGTAGTATAGTACTGTATAGTATAATACAGTATATTATATATTATTATGTATTGTCAGTTGTAGTATAGTACTGTATAGTATAATACAGTATATTATATATTATATATTGTCAGTTGTAGTATAGTACTGTATAGTATAATACAGTATATTATATATTATTATATATTGTCAGTTGTAGTATAGTACTGTATAGTATAATACAGTATATTATATATTATTATTGTCAGTTGTAGTATAGTACTGTATAGTATAATACAGTATATTATATATTATTATGTATTTTCAGTTGTAGTATAGTACTGTATAGTATAATACAGTATATTATATATATTATTATTGTCAGTTGTAGTATAGTACGGTATAGTATAATACAGTATATTATATATTATTATATATTGTCAGTTGTAGTATAGTACTGTATAGTATAATACAGTATATTATATATTATTATGTATTGTCAGTTGTAGTATAGTACTGTATAGTATAATACAGTATATTATATATTATTATTTATTGTCAGTTGTAGTATAGTACTGTATAGTATAATACAGTATATTATATATTATTATATATTGTCAGTTGTAGTATAGTACTGTATAGTATAATACAGTATATTATATATTATTATGTATTGTCAGTTGTAGTATAGTACTGTATAGTATAATACAGTATATTATATATTATTATTTATTGTCAGTTGTAGTATAGTACTGTATAGTATAATACAGTATATTATATATTATTATATATTGTCAGTTGTAGTATAGTACTGTATAGTATAATACAGTATATTATATATTATATATTGTCAGTTGTAGTATAGTACTGTATAGTATAATACAGTATATTATATATTATTTATTGGCTAGGAATTGTGCACATTATAATAATTACCAGCGACGATAATGGGGATTGTTTAGCGATACGGGTTTGTGAGAACTAGTAAATAAAACACGTTCATGATTGAATGGACACAATTTTGATGTATTCTTAGTTATTCAATAATCATTCGCTGCCTCCATTTAAGGGGGGTGAAAGAAAAAATTGTCTCTCTCTTTTTCTGGCTTCTATCCATTCGGCCCCATTCACCCTACTGTTGTAAGACGTTTATCCCCATCCAGGTGTCAATGTCTTCCTGGTGAGCGATAGCGAACCAGCATTGTATGGAGAAATCCGGCTTCGCCGGAGACATTTTTCTATCGAAAAATGTACAAATTTAACCTGCTGTCAAAAACTTTAAACAATATATACTGGCTCGCTACCGCTTGCCAGGAAAAAATCGACACCTGGATGGAAGTAAACGTCTTATAACAGTAGGATGAATGGGGCCGAATAGATACAAGCCAGAGAAAGAGAGAAAAGTAGAGAAAAAAAGCCTGTGATAGAACTTACTTTTTAATAAATAGTATATAATTATGGTTTTGCTGTTGATCTGTATGAAAATGTATTCATAAATTCGTTTCCAGAGATATACTTTCATCATTAGAAATAGGTGAAGTTCACGAAAATGTATGAGTGGGCTAGAGTATACAATGACTAGTGATAACCAGTAATTTGTATGAGTGGGCTAGAGTATACAATGACTAGTGATAACCAGTAATTTGTATGAGTGGGCTAGAGTATACAATGACTAGTGATAACCACTAATTTGTATGAGTGGGCTAGAGTATACAATGACTAGTGATAACCAGTAATTTGTATGAGTGGGCTAGAGTATACAATGACTAGTGATAACCAGTAATTTGTATGAGTGGGCTAGAGTATACAATGACTAGTGATAACCAGTAATTTGTATGAGTGGGCTAGAGTATACAATGACTAGTAATAACCAGTAATTTGTATGAGTGGGCTAGAGTATACAATGGCTAGTGATAACCAGTAATTTGTATGAGTGGGCTAGAGTATACAATGACTAGTGATAACCAGTAATTTGTATGAGTGGGCTAGAGTATACAATGACTAGTGATAACCAGTAATTTGTATGAGTGGGCTAGAGTATACAATGACTAGTGATAACCAGTAATTTGTATGAGTGGGCTAGAGTATACAATGACTAGTGATAACCAGTAATTTGTATGAGTGGGCTAGAGTATACAATGACTAGTGATAACCAGTAATTTGTATGAGTGGGCTAGAGTATACAATGACTAGTGATAACCAGTAATTTGTATGAGTGGGCTAGAGTATACAATGACTAGTGATAACCAGTAATTTGTATGAGTGGGCTAGAGTATACAATGACTAGTGATAACCAGTAATTTGTATGAGTGGGCTAGAGTATACAATGACTAGTGATAACCAGTAATTTGTATGAGTGGGCTAGAGTATACAATGACTAGTGATAACCAGTAATTTGTATGAGTGGGCTAGAGTATACAATGACTAGTGATAACCAGTAATTTGTATGAGTGGGCTAGAGTATACAATGACTAGTGATAACCAGTAATTTGTATGAGTGGGCTAGAGTATACAATGACTAGTGATAACCAGTAATTTGTATGAGTGGGCTAGAGTATACAATGACTAGTGATAACCAGTAATTTGTATGAGTATGAGTGGGCTAGAGTATACAATGACTAGTGATAACCAGTAATTTGTATGAGTGGGCTGGAGTATACAATGACTAGTGATAACCAGTAATGTGTATGAGTGGGCTAGAGTATACAATGACTAGTGATAACCAGTAATGTGTATGAGTGGGCTGGAGTATACAATGACTAGTGATAACCAGTAATGTGTATGAATGGGCTGGAGTATACAATGACTAGTGATAACCAGTAATTTGTATGAGTGGGCTAGAGTATACAATGACTAGTGATAACCAGTAATTTGTATGAGTGGGCTAGAGTATACAATGACTAGTGATAACCAGTAATTTGTATGAGTGGGCTAGAGTATACAATGACTAGTGATAACCAGTAATTTGTATGAGTGGGCTAGAGTATACAATGACTAGTGATAACCAGTAATTTGTATGAGTGGGCTAGAGTATACAATGACTAGTGATAACCAGTAATTTGTATGAGTGGGCTAGAGTATACAATGACTAGTGATAACCAGTAATTTGTATGAGTGGGCTAGAGTATACAATGACTAGTGATAACCAGTAATTTGTATGAGTGGGCTAGAGTATACAATGACTAGTGATAACCAGTAATTTGTATGAGTGGGCTAGAGTATACAATGACTAGTGATACCCAGTAATTTGTATGAGTGGGCTAGAGTATACAATGGCTAGTGATACCCAGTAATTTGTATGAGTGGGCTAGAGTATACAATGACTAGTGATAACCAGTAATTTGTATGAGTGGGCTAGAGTATACAATGACTAGTGATAACCAGTAATTTGTATGAGTGGGCTAGAGTATACACTGACTAGTGATAACCAGTAATTTGTATGAGTGGGCTAGAGTATACAATGACTAGTGATAACCAGTAATTTGTATGAGTGGGCTAGAGTATACAATGACTAGTGATAACCAGTAATTTGTATGAGTGGGCTAGAGTATACAATGACTAGTGATAACCAGTAATTTGTATGAGTGGGCTAGAGTATACAATGACTAGTGATAACCAGTAATTTGTATGAGTGGGCTAGAGTATACAATGACTAGTGATAACCAGTAATTTGTATGAGTGGGCTGGAGTATACAATGACTAGTGATAACCAGTAATTTGTATGAGTGGGCTGGAGTATACAATGACTAGTGATAACCAGTAATTTGTATGAGTGGGCTGGAGTATACAATGACTAGTGATAACCAGTAATTTGTATGAGTGGGCTGGAGTATACAATGACTAGTGATAACCAGTAATGTGTATGAGTGGGCTGGAGTATACAATGACTAGTGATAACCAGTAATGTGTATGAGTGGGCTGGAGTATACAATGACTAGTGATAACCAGTAATTTGTATGAGTGGGCTAGAGTATACAATGACTAGTGATAACCAGTAATTTGTATGAGTGGGCTAGAGTATACAATGACTAGTGATAACCAGTAATTTGTATGAGTGGGCTAGAGTATGCAATGACTAGTGATAACCAGTAATTTGTATGAGTGGGCTAGAGTATGCAATGACTAGTGATAACCAGTAATTTGTATGAGTGGGCTAGAGTATACAATGACTAGTGATAACCAGTAATTTGTATGAGTGGGCAAGAGTATACAATGACTAGTGATAACCAGTAATTTGTATGAGTGGGCTAGAGTATACAATGACTAGTGATAACCAGTAATTTGTATGAGTGGGCTAGAGTATACAATGACTAGTGATATCCAGTAATTTGTATGAGTGGGCTAGAGTATACAATGACTAGTGATAACCAGTAATTTGTATGAGTGGGCTAGAGTATACAATGACTAGTGATAACCAGTAATTTGTATGAGTGGGCTAGAGTATACAATGACTAGTGATAACCAGTAATTTGTATGAGTGGGCTAGAGTATACAATGACTAGTGATAACCAGTAATTTGTATGAGTGGGCTAGAGTATACAATGACTAGTGATAACCAGTAATTTGTATGAGTGGGCTAGAGTATACAATGACTAGTGATAACCAGTAATTTGTATGAGTGGGCTAGAGTATACAATGACTAGTGATAACCAGTAATTTGTATGAGTGGGCTAGAGTATACAATGACTAGTGATAACCAGTAATTTGTATGAGTGGGCTAGAGTATACAATGACTAGTGATAACCAGTAATTTGTATGAGTGGGCTAGAGTATACAATGACTAGTGATAACCAGTAATTCGTATGAGTGGGCTAGAGTATACAATGACTAGTGATAACCAGTAATTTGTATGAGTGGGCTAGAGTATACAATGGCTAGTGATAACCAGTAATTCGTATGAGTGGGCTAGAGTATACAATGGCTAGTGATAACCAGTAATTCGTATGAGTGGGCTAGAGTATACAATGACTAGTGATAACCAGTAATTTGTATGAGTGGGCTAGAGTATACAATGACTAGTGATAACCAGTAATTTGTATGAGTGGGCTAGAGTATACAATGGCTAGTGATAACCAGTAATTCGTATGAGTGGGCTAGAGTATACAATGACTAGTGATAACCAGTAATTTGTATGAGTGGGCTGGGGCTAGAGTATTCAATGACTAGTGATAACCAGTAATTTGTATGAGTGGGCTAGAGTATACAATGACTAGTGATAACCAGTAATGTGTATGAGTGGGCTAGAGTATACAATGACTAGTGATAACCAGTAATTTGTATGAGTGGGCTAGAGTATACAATGACTAGTGATAACCAGTAATTTGTATGAGTGGGCTAGAGTATTCAATGACTAGTGATAACCAGTAATTTGTATGAGTGGGCTAGAGTATACAATGACTAGTGATAACCAGTAATTTGTATGAGTGGGCTAGAGTATACAATGACTAGTGATAACCAGTAATTCAAAAGTCACTTTCTCAAAATAGTTGGTCATTGTAACATAATGTGCCGCAAAACGTTGTCCACAAATTCCTAATAAGTACGTCTTTACATCCTTCTTAGCTGCTTGTTTCCCTCTTACTATTCTTCTTGTATGCCTCTTTATTATTTGTATCTCAAGGAAAATTATTACTATTCGTATAGATTACATTTACTATTTGATAAGCAAAGATACTAATTTCCTTCAAATATTGCATAGTCGCTTCATGAATGCTCGAACACCGTTGCATTATAATAAATAAATAAATAAATAAAATTAATACAAATTAATACAAAAAACGTCGCATTAACCCCGCATTAATGGTTTACTTTGGCTAGATGGTTTAATCAGTTTTACAAGGCCCACTAGGAATCAAAGGGGTACAAACTGTCATCCCTCTGGCTCCCACAATTCCTTTCTAAGCTGAATAAAAGCTACTACTAATAGATGGGAAAAAGAGTAATATGAAAGGCGTCCTCGTATCTTAAAAGGGTTAACTAATGAATCCCAGCAATATAACGTTTATAGCTCAGAATATCAAAATAGGTCCCCAGTATTATCATGATTGCACCTCGGCCCAAACTTGGCCAGAAATTCATGTCCACCACCGTGCAGCTTCATTGACTTCTTCTTCTTCTTCTATTAACCTTTTCCGTATCGGTGACATCCTTTTCACTATATTCTGGCAACAAGTAGATGATTGTATTGAGTTCAGGAAGGACGTCTACCTATTAAAACGCTACCCCCTATTTCAACCAATCCTCTCAGCTACCACATATCCTTCCGAAGCTACATAAAATCGTCTAAACGTAGCTGGTAGCAGATGAAAAGGACGTCGCCGGTACAGAAGGGGTTAAGCACGCCCTGGCTTTCCCGAACTCGCCTTTGTATTGGCACTTAGTCATAGTAAATTAGTGCGAGGGAAAGGTTAGAAAGGATGAAACGCTGAAGAGAAAGTGGCGTTTTTAATTTAACCACTTCTGTACCGGCGACGTCTTTTTCAATTTATCCTAGCTATATTTTGACTATTTTGTGGACCTTAAGAAGAATCTGTGGTAGTAAAAAGGGTTATGTGAGATAGTTCAAAACCTGTACATTTCTGGAGGTCCTTTTGAAATCGTGTAATAGTAGCCAGAATAAAGTTGAAAAGACGTTCTCGGTGCAGAAAGGGTTAAGGGGGGTGACCTGCTTTGTTTCTGTCCTTTTCTCTTTTGCTCTGGCTTGTAACCATTCGGCCCCATTCAGCAAACTATTTTAAGACGTTTATCCCCATCTAGGTGTCGATTTTTTCCTGGCGAGCGATAGCGAGCCAGCATTATATGAAGAAATCCGGCTTCGCCGGAGACATTTTTCTATCGAAAAATGTACAAATTTAGCCTGCTGTCAAACAAAAATAAAAATATGCTGGCTCGCTACCGCTCACCAGTAAACAAATTACACCTGGATGGGGATAAACGTCTTAAAACAGTAGGCTGAATGGGGCCAAATGGATACAAGCCAGAGAAATATAGAAAAGGACAGAACAAAAACAGGTCACCCCACTTAAACTCGTTTCTAATTCACACTTACCCCTCCCTCCCCTTCCCCTCCCACACATCACTTTCCCTTTCATCGTCTCCTTTTCTATTGGTAGTGTCCCTCCCATATACTCGTCTTGCTGCCTCCAAACTGTGTGTATTTCAATGGAAATGTGAAAGATCATGGGATTATTATATTATAGACATGATTTTTAGTTTTTAGATATTCAGTAATTGCCAAACATTCATTTTACCTTCCATATTTTCAATTAATATTATAATTTCTGATGCCTCAACTAAGTATGTAGCTTTATCAAAATTAAAAGGAACTTACAAAATTATGGTCTGTATATAAATCGTATATAATTACTATTGACTATTAGATACTTAATAACAGACACAGCTGCTGCCTCCAATAAGCGAGCCCACGCAGTTGCAGACATTGCATCTAAATCATGCGATTAACCTTTCAGTATATGATGAAACGTTTCTTCCTCATAGTTTGGTTTATTATTAGTTAGGCGATTGTATTAAGTTTACGGAGTTTTGGAAGTCAGTGGGTTAATTGAAATAGTATTTACCCATCTGATTCCTAGAGATCCTTCCTAAACTATAAAATCGTCTAATTACAGCCAAAATAAAATGAAGAAAAGCGTCATTGTATCCTGAAGAGGTTAATGAATGGTGTGAAACGCGGCACATGTGTTCATGAAGGTCAACCAGAAGAGTAGATTTGCCCATCAAGGCCATCCAAGATCAACAGTTAGTAGCAATAAGGATTTTAGATGACTCTGATGGGCCATTGCAAGATTTTGGATATTCACGATGTCCTGTTTCTAGCAACTAATCACAGAAAACGGACCAATATTTCCAACTGTGTGATTAACATGAGTGCCCCTGCTACTATGTTGCTTAAAGAAAATGAGGTAAAAGCATTATACTAAATGTTAGTTTATTAAATAATTTGAATATTCCATTGGATAAATAGTAATCGTAAAATTTTCCTATATTTTCACTAATTTTGCATCCAAATAATGCATATCTTCAGATGAACGAAAACAGTCAATACATTATTAAAACATACGAACATGAGAAAGTATACCGACCCATACTTGGCCTCAAACAAAGCTGTATCTTATTTGAGTTTTCAGTGTTACTTTCAAGTTACTTTTACAATAAAGCGACACCAGTACATACCCCAAGTACTCGTGAAGCAATAGTTGCTTTTGTCATGTTGGGAGTAAGCCCAAAAGGAGCAACAATGCCGCACTACCCATGTCACCTCCCCTCTTCATCGGATCACCGAAAGAGCAACTAACTTCCACTCGACACATATCGTACCCAAGATTCCAATATAACCATAGCCCCTGAGTGTTGCAAGAAGCTGGTCACGCTATCTCTCACGCTATCTCCAGACGAATACTTTGTGCAACACAAAGAGGAGTGTAAAGCCAACATGAACACTACGCTAAATGAGTGGAGATGGGACGACAAGGGTTACAGCCAGTTGGCGTATGAGTTTGCCATACGGAGCTCCGTCCGTGCAATCATAGTGCAGAAGTCGACACAAAGTGAAGTTGAACCCTCGTCGTGAGAGGGCCCAGTCCGATGCAAGCATACATCTCCTGGAGAGCAACGAGATCCCTATTGTGCAATTGTGGTAAGCTGACTCAACCTAAGGTGTGGTCGCTCACGAGTGTGCAGTTAGAGTCCTGCCAGACACCGCTTGGAAGAAACAACGAGGTCCCTCGGTCCTCCAAGAGGAATATAGAGCCGTCAACCAGAAGTTCGTCTAGCCCAAGCACATATGAATACCAAAACCTAGAATCGCGAGCCGCCCCCAATATGACCCTCTTGTTACCCTGTTGTGAATCGTAAAGCTCTCTCCTGGCAAACGTAATAGTTATCCCGTAATTACGTAGAAGCGAACCCCTTCCTGTTCTTCCCCGTTTTCTTGTTATTTATGTTAAATGTATATGTGTAGAGCTAACTGAATCAGTCACCCCTCCTTGTGTTAACCTCTGATTAATACAAATATGTTGGTCCCATGTGTTGAGAGTAGTTCAAGTTGTTCGTAGAGTGTTGGCCGCCTCCTGCAATACTTCTGAAATCCCCTCCCATCCCCGATTGTCCCCCTTGCTTCCCAGGAGAAAGCTTTCTGTGTATTAGCCTAGTATCAATCCCAATGATGCCTCATGCATCTTGCCAGATTGTGCCGAGCTCCTTTATGTGATATTTTTGTATTATATTTCTTCTATGTGCATGAAGAAGATAAGAGGTAAAACTGTCTATAACAAGTGTCCCCAACAAAGTTGAAAAGGAGATAGAGGTATGTTAGAGTCAAAATGTCTGGACACACGAAACTTGAACCAGTTTAAGTCATAGCTTGAGGGAAAGACTGATTGAGGGAGAGAGTTCCAGAGCTTATTTGTTGAGTAGAAGAAATACTGGGAAACTTGTTTCAATCTTGGGTTAGAGAGTTGGACAGAAAAGAGGTGGGAATGAGTAGAAAGTCGATTGACCCCCACTCTCCGTGAAGGAGAAGTACACTGAGAAAGCTCTGAAGAACATTGATTATTTTAATAGCGGTAGAAGAGTGACAATGCATCATTGTGGCATGTTAAGAGAGAGATTGTAGGGAATTACTAATAGGAGGTGAGTTCATGAGATGAAATGCTTTTGACTCTACCCTCTCAAGATGTGCTGCATGGCTTGAACTTCCCCGCGCATGCGAACAATACTCGATACATGGGCACACAGCGCCCCTGTACAAAGCAAGAAGCTGTGCGGGTGTGAAGAACCCACAGACACATTTGAGCACACCTAAGTTCTTGAAAGCTGCTTTAGCAAGAGTGGAAAAAATTATAATTTAAAGAAATGTCAGACGAAAAAAATACACCAATAATATTGAGAGAAGATGAAGGGTTGTTCTGTCCATTATTTACGAGTAAGTGATAGTATTGTGGAAGATTGCAACGGGTAGGTAGAGGGAGAAATTGGGTCTTGGAGGCATTGAGAGTAACAAGATTCTCTCTACTCCAATCGGAAATAGTTTATAGATCAGTAGATAGGCCTGCTATGGCCTCGTCATGTGAGTTTTGGAGTGATTGCATGGTAAGTCATTGTGAAAAACTATTTAAATAATGTATGGTAGAGTTGTCAGCATATGAGTGAATAGGCTAGAGGTAAGCAAGAAGATCATTAATGAATATTAGGAAGAGAACTGGAGATTGAACAGAGCCCTGAGGAACGCTGGAGTTGCTATGTCGAGAAAGTGAGCAATGGCCTGATTATATACTTGGTATTTATGCTGACGACAGACCGTAAAAGTTCCTTGTTCTGTATATATAGAAAGTTGAATTTAGTAACTTATGAACTCTATAGAAGCTCCTTATAAATCTGGTCTCTAGTGTTTCCCCATTGAGTTAAGCTGAGGATCCTCGTGTGACCGATCCTATCCTCTCTGTAAGTAAATACAAGAGTCAATAATAATTCATCCGAGTAATCATGAGTATAGATTATCATATAATTATATCAAGGATACTCCGCCATGCAATTACTCCGTTCCCTGTGTTTACCTATTTACGAGAATTGCTGTGTTAATATGAGCTAATTACATCATAATACAGAGTATCCTATTTCAACTATTATTGTCAATTAATACAGGGCTCAAGTGATGCTTCAATTGGAAAGAAGAGCTACCTCATGTCTCTGTGTGTCAATAAGTAATATACCATGATCTTAAGGCCCTATCGACTTCAGGTGGTTATGCTCATAGTGCAAGTGTTGTAACGGTATAGTTACATATACTGTAGATCTATATGTGTTTGTATATGTAATTTTATGTGTATCTGTGTACTGTATGTACCTGTATATGTATTTGTATTGTTTGTCCCTGATTGATAATTATGTAAGAAGTAGAATTCTGATGGCCCACGGGGAGTAGTATTTTAACCAGTTCAAACCAGTGCCTTATTCTTTTCTCATTGATTTAAATAAGCCCATGCTACCCTTTCTGTTTTCCAACTTTGTTAGTGCGACATCCCGTCATCGCTCTGGTTGGTAATCGTCTTAACCTCGTTATCACCTACTTCATATAAGAGATTAACTTTCTCTGAGAGTCACCGACCGCTAAGCCCCCCCCCCCCTTTTTTTTTTTTTTTTTTTGTTTTACTTCAGTCTACTGTGTATGTGTCTGTATGGGTGACCCTATATGTGCACACATGTAAGTTATGAGGTTGCTCAAGACGCACTCTGTGTGACAGCTATTGACTTCAATGAGAATGGTAGCCAGCTTCCAGTGATCATTACTACATCTTATACCCTGACAGTATTATTGTAAGTCTTTCTATTTGTGTATCTTTATGTATGCTGTTGTCTATTGATTCATTACAAAACCAGTCAGGAGACATTTGGTGTTCCTGTATTAGAGGTTAAATTAAAAAAGATAATGGAAATGTTTTCGCTTGTGCTTTTTGTTCCGGTTTTCTTATGCAATTAATCTGTTGAGTTGATCAATTAACCCAATATATTTTTCTATAATGGAAGCGTAACACGTCTAGAGTTTCATTCTTCAAGGAACACTGCAGTAACCGGATTAATGAGCTGTACTTTTCAGTACCTTGAAAAGTATCAAGTTAAAAAACAGATATATACATTAACAAGATTGTTTGTTGATCGATTGCAGCAGCTTAGTTGCACGGGCCTGTCTTTCGCAAGCCCATAGATTTTAGTTGGTCTTTGATTTTGCTGTGTCCTGAAAGTGCTGAGGTCCCCTGGTGGTGGTCAGGGACTATGGCGGTGTTGAGGAGGGCCCACGGTGATTAGTGTAGGTACCCAGGTGGAGTGCCAGAATCCCAGGTTCCAGCTTCCCTCAATTCAGATATCTAGAGAAGGCGGTGTTGATGTCCGATGGGCGATGTTATTGCCACAGAAGTGAAGAAGAGGTCCCCGGATGAAGGTAAGGTCCACTGGTGATGTACCGGGGCTCTGGTGGGGGAGATGAGGGCCCCTTTGGCTTTTGAGGGTCCCCCAGGTGGAATACCAAAGTCACAATACCAGCATCGCCCATCTATCCCCAGGTATTCCCCATCAACCTCAGCCTCTCCATTATCCTAAAGACGAGAGCCCTCAGTCTTGGTGAGGGTCTCTGATGGTGTTGCAGGAGCGGTGGTGGCGGAGAGAGTGTAAACAAATTATTATATACCCATATATCTATGCCCAATTTATTTGCCAACATATATAATAAGTAATAACAAAACATTCTGACTCGCCCACATACTGTATATTGCCAACAATGGCTAGGAGTACCCAAGAATGGCCGGTCTCTCCTCCAGCTGGCACTATGCTTCAGCAAAACTAAAATGTTTTGGGAATCAATTATGACTACAGTAGTTAATTACTTGACAATTGATATTTTTCCAAATAGTGGTGATGAAGACCCAAACATGGCAGGGCTCTCCTACAACTGGCACTACGCATACGGTCTCCACTTCCGCATGTCTCAAACTCGCCTGCCTTTGATGGCCAGCAACCGAACCTTCATACTGTTCCTGTGGTTGTACACCATGATTCTTACCATTGCCTACTCCACCAACCTCACTGCCTTCCTGATGGTTCAGAAAATGCCTGCCTCCATCCAGACCATCAAGGATCTTTATGAGGCGGGCCTAGAAGTTGCATCTTTTGGGGAAATATTTACGACCTCCAATGCATCTTTGTCTACCAACCCTTATCTACAGGTAGGTATTACAGTAAGCTACACATATTTTCATTGTTTGCCTTCTTCGTTGAAATGATCGTGGCTTCTATTACTGTGCACCGAAATTATATGGTTTCCATAATTCACGAGTCCCCATGAAAACTGCCACAAAGCGCAGACTCAGGAAAATAACCAGCTCAATTTCCATCTCCTGGGAACTTTAGCAGCATAGAATATCCTCAGCCACCAAGTTCCGGGCTACTGCAGCCTATACGCCAGCCTCTACCCTCTGTCTCCTAGGCCCCTCTCCTCACAATTATATCACACTGCCCATGGCTCATGACAATTAGAGTAGAAAAAATAGCGAATGAAACAGGCTAGTCTTCAGACTTTATTGCCCTACGTCGAAGAGCCAAAAAAGTAATTAAATGGAGTAAGATAAATCTGGAATCACGTATTGCAAAGTTAAGCAAGTCAAACCCTAACGAATTCTATTAATTTGTCAGTAACAATAAAGTTATAACCTCTCATATTGGACTGCAAAATAATGAAAATAGGATGATGTTAATGACGAAGTTCAAATGAGTAACACACTTAATCAAGATACTATGACAGTTTTTACTTCAGAAGATCTAAACCAAGTTCGCCATGACATGCCTGCTCAAATATACAATTTTGATGTTCTAAATGACATTGAAATAACCGAAAGAGACGTGTTAGATAGTATAATGAAACTTATATCTAGTAAATCACCTGGACCTAATCAAATTTCCCTGAGAAAAACTAAGAATGTTTTTTTCATATCCATTAACTCAACTTTATAACAAACAATACAGTGCGACACTGTACCGAAAGAATGGAAACCACCAAATGTAATTTCCATTGAAGAAAAATAAAAAGGAAACACATCACTCCCCGACAATTGTCGTCCTATCATCTCAATGATATGCAAAAGACTTGAAACAACAATCAGAGATAAACTCGTTTATTGAGCAGAAGAAAGGAGAATTTTCAAGGATTCACAGCATGGCTTTCGAAATATACGCTCATGTTTGAATAATCTTTTTGACATTCCATGGCATTGTTAATAAGCATGAGAAAAGTAAAGCAGTTGACATTACATGTCTTGAATTCCAGTAAGCCTTAGATAAGGTCCCTCGTAGACGTCATTTGATTAAAATAAAAGCCCATGACATACAAGGGTACATACTACATTGGATTAAGAAATGGCTAACTTTACGCATACGAGTAGTAATAAATGGTAAAGACTTTGATTGGAAAAATGTCACAAGTGGCGTGCCTTAGATATCAGTGCTTAGATCTGTAATTGTTTTAATATATGACATTGAAGATGGTCTCTTATGTAAGATTTCAATATCTGCAGATGATAGAAAACTGTGCAGGCAAAATAGTTTGTCCATTGTGTGTTCAACCAATTCAAAAATATTTAGATAAATAATCAAACGGGGCTAACATCTCACAGTTGAATTGATAAATGTATAGTACTCCATATAGGCTTACAGGAATGATAAGGCAATCTATTCACTGATTGGAAATCAACTCAAATGCACCGACAAAGACAATTATTTAGAGTAACAATACAAAACACAGTGAGTATTGCAGTGAAGTAGTTAAAAAAGTAAACACAATTATTGGTTTCATTGGCAGGTCATTCGAATACAAATCTGAAGAAGTAATGTTTACCTTATATAATTCACTGGTTGCCCATCCCCCACCCACCTTCCTACTTAAAATACTGTGTTCAGTTCTGGCCCCCATATTAAAAAATACAAACAAATTAAGACGAAATTAAAAGAATGCACTGGAAAGAGTAACACAAATTATTCCTAGATTAAGATACAATGGATAAAAAACACCATCTGAGGAAGAGCACTTTATTGACAACGTTTCGCAGATAGCTTCATCAGGTCACTTCGCAGGTCATCTGCGAAACGTTGTCAATAAAGTGCTCTTCCTCAGATGGTGTTTTTTATCCATTCTGTCTACTTTTCAAGTACCACTCAACATTAAGATACAAGCTATATGAAGAACGTTTAAAGGAGTTAAATATGCTTAGTCTAACAAAGCGAAGGATAACCCATTCATTACCAGTGACGTCATTTTCATTATATTCTTGAAATTATTAGATTATTTTATTCAGCTAATGAAGGAGCTCTAACAATAAAATGGCTACAGAATATCAAATATAATCCTTTTAGCTACCACATATCCTTCATAAGCGGAATATAATCGTCTAATAGTTGTCAGATTATGATAAAATGGACGTAACTGGTACTGAATGGGGTAAGAGACCTAATTCAAATATTTGAAATTATGAAATGCCTAGACAATTTGGATGTTAACAAGTGCCCCACAATTAATCAACCAAATTACGCCAGAGGAAATATTTATAAAGTCACCGGAAAGCCCATTCATTCACATGAGGCTAAGCACATTTTTTAAACGCGTAGTAAACTTATGGAATGGAGTACCTAGTAATGTCATGATTGCTTCTCTGTCCAAGCATTCAAAAGTCGCCTGGATAAGTATCTCGCTTTCAACCACCGAGTCCCCGACTATCTTCGTTTGCAAATATAGTGAATCTTTACCCCTGCGCAGCTTCTTGTCCATGTATTGAGTATTGTTCACACGTGTGGGGAGAATCCTCTCACACAGCACTTCTAGACACAGTAGAAAAGAAAGCATTCCATCTCATTAACTCACGTCCACTTGCCAATTCTCTGCAGTCTCTTTTTCTTTGCCGCAATGTTGCATATCTAACACTATTCTATCGTTATTACAATAATCAGTGTTCCACAGAGCTCTCTGAGTGTATACTACCCCCTCTTCGTAGAGCACGTAGCCCCCGTTTTGCAACACAATCCCACCCCTACTCCGTGCAACTCTCCAACCCTAGAGTGAAACGTTATTCTCAATCTTTCTTCTATTCAACAGCTGAGCTCTATGGTGATGGGCTGGTCTATCAGAGTGAGAACTGAGCGATCTCTGCCATACCCATAGCTTAATCTGACTGTTCCTTTTACTTATATATTTTCTAGATCTCAAGTGACGGCGTCTCTTCCGTGGATTGACCTCCCAATCTGCCAACCTAGAAGTGGGCAGATTGGAAGCCAAACCGTCACATTTTTCCTTTGCCCCTCAACGTTCTCTTCATAATTGCTGAGGGGCACAGGGCCCTGGGTGAGGCTTTGGTTTCCCGGGCGTTTCCGCACCTTCCTCAGCTCCCCGCCATGGAGTGGCTTCGGTCACCCAGGCTTTATTGTGGTATGTAGGGAGGGTTCTTTGGGGACATTCAGTTATGGCCTTGGCCTTGCTCGGGGCCTTGGGGCTGTTCGGCCAGGCAGCCTGGGGAACAACAACAACGACAACAGGTTTCCCTCTTCCTATGACTTAAATTGCTTCAAACTCAGTGTGTCCAGACATTTTGGCTCAAACGTCCCTTGATTTTGGCCCTGTCACTCTTTCAACTGTGGGGGAGGCACTTGCCTCAGGCAGTTCTGCCTTTTGTCTCCTTCACTCACATAGAAAAAAAAAAATACCTTTCGGGGCTTCAATGAGACCATTTCTATTGCACTAGACATATCAAAAGCCTTCCATAGAGTCTGGCACAAATCTCTAATTTCTAAACTGCCCTCCTTCGGTATCTATCACTCTAGCTGTGTCTTTATCTCAAATTTCCTTTCTGGCTGTTCCATTGCTGTGGTTGTGGATGGCCATCGCTCACTTCCTCAACCTATCAACTTCGGTGTTCTTCAGGTTCGCCAGTTCTGTTTCTAATATTCACTAACCCAAGAAGTGCAATAAGTCTCACGGAAGTATATGCATAGCGAATGCGATAGGCCTCAAGGAAACAAGACCATGAAAAAAAAACTTCCAAAACACTCCAAGGGCTCTCAAAACAAAGGAATATATCATTAGGTGAGATAAATTCCCTTTAGTAAGTCTTACCACTCATTCTCATGTGTCTGAACATACCCCTTCCCCTCCCCCCCCCTTTCCTTCCCCTCCCCCTTTCCCCCTCCACAATTATTGGCTATTTTTCCTCATACTTCTGCCATTTATCAGCTATTTTACGCGCAAATTTCTCTCAAGCGGCTTCGTACACACCAGCGAGTCACTTAGAGATTTTATGCAACACTGATATCTTTCCCGCGGTGCTCGGTGTGTTGCTAGATGTTGCGATATATGTCTTTCCCTCTCCCGTGTGAGCGTACGATCGGGCGGCGAAATTATACGTTTTTCACCCACTAATTGCTATTCCCACTACTTTTATTGCTCTTCAAGGTTCATATGTTATCATATAAGTAAAATAAGTGCACATGGAAAATAAATAATGCTTTATATGGTAGATATAACAAATGTTGTCAGAATCAAAGGTAATTTATTCTTGGAATGATCATATTACCACACTTGTTAAAACCGCTTCCCAGAGGTTAAGTGTGCTCAATCGTCTCAGTGGATTCTTCAACCCCGCATAGCTTCGTGCTTTGTACAGGGGCACAGTGCGCCCATGTATTGAATATTGTTTGCATGTGTGCGGAGGTTCCACCCATACCACACTTCTCGAAAGGGTAGAGTCAAAAGTATTTTGTCTCATCAATTCACCTTCTCTTACTAATTCCCCACAATCTCTCTCTACACACCGCAATGTTGCATCTCTCTCTCTCTTCTACCGCTATTATAATAATCAATGTTCTGCAGAGCTTTCTCAGTGTATACCCCCTCCCTTACTGAGAGTAGGATGCACCTGCCTTTCAACACATTTCCACCCTTATTCTGTCCAATTCTCTAACCCAAGAGTGAACCAATTTTTCCAGTGTTTCTTCTATTCTCTTCTTCAATCTGTCTTTCCCTCATTCTATGACTATTTTAAGCATTGTGTGTCCAGATATTTTAACCCTAACAAACCTTGAAGTTGGCTCTATTTCACTCTTTCAACATTGGGGGGGGGGGGGGAGGACACTTGTTACAGGCAGCTTTGCTCTCTTTCTCCATCATGCACATACAGATAATTTAATATATGTATTGCAAATCAAAGTTAAGAAAATACCTCTATGCAAACACTATCCTTCATAATTGCATTGTGCACAAGAGTGCTAAGTTCTTGGCTACCAACCAGAAATACATTATTGCATCCTAGGGCTGTATGTCAAACCTAGAAATATCTCAAAATGTTATTTGCAAGGTTTTAATCTTGAAAAGCTCAAGGATGAGGAGTGTGGAGGGACTATCCATGGACGGTCTGAAATTGGTTTTAAGTGCTAAGTCCTCTGGAGGACCCATTGAACCGTGGGATAACTTCAAGCATGCATCACTTGCAGCAGCTGTTATAGGTGCGTTGCAGTTAAGCCAAGGTTAATGAGGGGCTTTATATCAGGCAAGACACGGAACAATATAAAAGACACTCATTCTGCAGGCTGACTGGTCGGTGGGCAATATCAAGATCAAATACCTTGTCTTTGCAAATGATGCAGTGACCCTAGAGATTCTCACACTAGCTCTAGAGACATTACATGAAGAGTTGGAACACCTGGGTCTAAGGGTATCTTGGGCTAAGATTAAAGTTTAATCATCTGATAGCCTGTTGAATGAAGCAGTGCAATTTGCACATGCATGTGACGAAAACGTAGAGGTCTCTGATAAATTCACTGACCTTGCTAGTGAGCTCCATTACAGCGATAAGATACGATATTGATTGCCATCTCGGCTTAGCATATATTGTTATGGATGGAGATATATTGGGTGCACCAGCTTTGGCCTTCCTGAAGTTGAACTGGTTGGTATGGACCGAGTCGTGGCTTGGCACAAGGAGACCCCCAGAAGTGGAGTCTGAGGGTGAGTTCAGTTACATGCTGCCACAGTGTAGGCCTCCATTGACTGATTGATTCATTAATTTTGTTTTGCATTCATGAAATTAGGTCAGGTGTCTGGGAGTCAAGGGATTACTTACCATGTATTAAGGGGAGGTTTTTAGTTGATTCCCTAGACTTCCATCAAGCTTAAAATTACTCCCCCTTGACCCCCTTCCAAGATAAATTTGTACATTTTTCGGTAGAAAAATTTTCCGGCCGAAGGCCGGTTCCCCTTAAATTACAGGCTCGCTATCGCTCACCAGGAAAAAATCGACACCTAAATGGCACGAATGGTCTTAAAATTGACAGAAATGGGGCGAGGGTTCTTAACATCGCCAAACTAATGGGGCAAGCGTCTTTAAATCTCACAAGCAATGGGGCTAAACATGAGGGAGAAAGAGGTTCAGAAACAAATCCTCCAGGTTGAAATCTCCCCTTAAGGCCTTTGATTGACGCATCATCAAGCAATAGCAAGTATATGAAGCACATTTATACCATGTTACTAAAAGGTTATAATTATTTTATTTACACATTCATACGGAGAGGGACTAATCGACGCATTCGTGACATTGTTATTTTAAAGCCCCTTTCACACAAACGTCCCAACACTCCTGACGAGCAAAATTGGATTGTTGTGTAAATGTATGGGAGACAGCTGGTCGGCAATGGTGTGGAATGACAGCCATCCGTATGTGAAACGACCACATACCATAAGACCCCCGTAAAACCAAAGTTTATATACATACAAAAAGTTAACTCTCCAAAATAAAATTGGAACCTCCGACATCCAGTGTGACGTCACGCCTGGGAAAGTAGGGCCATATTTCATATACAAACCTGAAGAATCTAAGGACGTGTGGCTTTGAAAAGCTGAATAACATGTCTTTCATTGGAGTATACTATATTTAGTTGCGATTAAGTCTAATGACAGTATCTTGTGAGCTTGTCACCACTGTAAGGAGCCATTATTATATAACTTTCGGGATAAAATCGTTGTATGAATATCATAACATACTGTCTGCACGCAGTATTGGTCAGTCATCAACTCATCATGCTAACCTATTGTTTTCCATAATGAGGATTACGGTGAATTGTCTTACAAATGGGTTAATGTTGCGATATATTGGTCATGGGTTTACTGTGTCATAAGATAGTGAAATACACGCGGAATATACTGTACGTGGTGGGTTAAGAGCGAGAGGGCACCACAAACTAGGACAGCAGGCTCATACGATAATTTAAGTGTGTCTGTAGTATTTAATATTAATTCTGCTATGCTACTACTACTACGGGGGATAATTCGACAGTTATTTAGAAGTTCGTATATTTTATTTAACAGACTTCCTAACTACTCTAATAATAGGTTCTTGGCTCGGGCCGAGATGAGTTCAAGACACAGATTGAATATTACGTCGATTCATGCTAGGTTGCACTTTGGACCCCTAAAGTTCCCGTTACTCCCTAACTGAATCCCCGCTATTCAGGTATTGACTCAATTCGGCTTCGATCCTACGACCCGTTATTAGTGATTAATCCTAAATAATTAAATCAAAACCCTGCTGCGTCTTTTATTGAGACCAGGGCCTAATGAAACATTTGCTCTTTGCCTAACTAAAACAAAAGTGATATTCTTTCCTCTACTCTTGAGATTTTCCCAAGTTTACTGAGCCTTCTGTATCCTTTCTCAATACCAAGGCTATAACACATATAATCTATCTCCTCAATACATAGAATCTATTTACTCCTGATACAACCGTCGCTACTACACAAGTACCTCAACAATGACATAAAATCGTACAAATTACCGACTGAGATTACAAGTTCTCCCTCACATATAATATGGGTTCCGTCACTCAGTTACTTCAACAATATAAGTTTACAATCTTTACCTCAATGACACTATTGGGTTCCGTCACCCAGTTACTTCACAATCTAGGTTTACAATCTTTATCTCAATGACACTATTGGGTTCCGTCACTCAGTTACTTCAACAATATAAGTTTACAATCATTACCTCAATGACACTATTGGGTTCCGTCACCCAGTTACTTCACAATCTAGGTTTACAATATTTATCTCAATGACACTATTGGGTTCCGTCACCCAGTTACTTCACAATCTAGGTTTACAATATTTATCTCAATGACACTATTGAGTTCTGTCACCCAGTTACTTCACAATCTAGGTTTACAATCTTTATCTCAATGACACTATTGAGTTCCGTCACCCAGTTACTTCACAATCTAGGTTTACAATCTTTATCTCAATGACACTATTGGGTTCCGTCACTCAGTTACTTCACAATATAGGTTTACAATCTTTATCTCAATGACACTATTGGGTTCCGTCACCCAGTTACTTCACAATATAGGTTTACAATCTTTATCTCAATGACACTATTGGGTTCCGTCACCCAGTTACTTCACAATATAGTTTTACAATCTTTATCTCAATGGCACTATTGAGTTCCGTCACTCAGTTACTTCACAATATAGTTTTACAATCTTTATCTCAATGACACTATTGAGTTCCGTCATCCAGTTACTTCACAATATAGTTTTACAATCTTTATCTCAATGACACTATTGAGTTCCGTCACTCAGTTACTTCACAATCTAGGTTTACAATCTTTATCTCAATGACACTATTGAGTTCTGTCACCCAGTTACTTCACAATATAGGTTTACAATCTTTATCTCAATGACCCCTTCCGAATTTACCCTCAAGTAACCCTATTACAAACACGCTATGTCACCTTTCACCTTAATCAATAATCGTTCTAACAAAAGATGAACCGTACCTCAAAACGCATACACGGAATAGCTCTTTTAAACTTAATAATAACGTAATGAACATTAGACTAGTGTCCTTCTTCACAGTTTCCTTTTTCACAACTTAATGAATGATTCATATGGACTAGTGTCCTTCCCTAGCTATAACTAATCTATCAGGCAACTAAACAACTGTTTCCCTCTTTAACTTATTGGTTGCCTCATTTATTAACAGAAGTATTCTTTCCCTCCCCTCTTTACTTTTACTCTTTTAATCTTTTATCTCTCCTATCAGATCCTATATAATAACTCTTTCGGCATGGCGCCGTTGCTAACAATAATAACTAATTAATAACACATCAGCATCTTTATGTATTCAGGTGAGTCTAAATTATTTTTCCTTTAGTCTTGTCCTAGAAGGACACATCAATTTTTATAGAAACCACCAGGTTAGTCAACCACATCTCTCTTTCTTTCTTTATCGTATGCGGGCCCAATATAGATCCTTAAACAAATATATTCTGGTATGCTGGATCAGGTGTGTGTGTGTCGGGAACTGTGCTTTACCACCTCAGAGCTGGCCAGTAGCTCTTCTGGAAGTCCTCACTTCCGTCCACCTTCTGTCGTCCCTCTTGAAGCGCTTGACTGTATGTGTGCAGACTAGCGACGTGACGACAGGCGGCAGGATACTGATGGTGCATCCTCCGAGTGGGCGAAAGTGAGGAGAGGTCAGGGGTGGTCTGTGTTGTGACTTTAGGTGAGGGCAGGGTAACTGGAAAGGTGGGTTTCTGGTTCTCCTTTATGCCCGGGCGAGAGAGAGCAAGTAGGTTGCAATATGGTAACCCGGTGAGCTCCGAGGGGTGAGTGACCCCAGTGGCCAAATTCAATTCAAATGAATATAGAAAAGGTGGGTGAGGGTGAAAGAAGGGAAGTTTTTATTGGTTAAGTAGGAGAGACAGTGGTAAAAGTGAGAGCAAATAGAGTGTCGGGGCTTGACCCAACGTGCGTGAGTTGAGTATTGGGCTGGATCAGTATGGCTTGCCAAGAAGGGGGCTGGGAGGCTGCAAGATGAAGGCAGGAGATGGTGGTGTTGATGGTGGTGGTGAAGAAGTCGATGGTGTTAATGTTGGTGTTTAACGAATTCTTCCATGTTGAAGGTCTTTCTCGATCTTTTTGTTTTTTCATGGAGCTCCTGATCTTGAACAGCTGACTTTGGAAGATCCTTAGACCTTCTACTTGCTCTGGTGTAAAAGATGGATCAGGGGTTGCTTCGGTGTCCCCCAAAATGGTTCTCCATAAAGGTGATTCAGGGGGGGACGTCCTTTTCCTCTTGGTGCTGCATCCTTGACTCCTTCTTCCTCGATCGTCTCCACGTCGACTATTTCTCCTATGGTGGACACAGTGTACTCAGACGACGTGGAGGGGAGTGCCACCGGATGATTAATGGTGGCAGGTGCTGGAGTCGAGGCTGCTACTGGTCCGGTGATGTTGACTGCTGATGGAGGTGGCGATGCCGAGACTGCAGGAGGAGGTGGTGGAAGGCTGCTCCTATTGATTGGTTTGTAGATGTTCAGGCGTTTCCGTGGCTGCTGTCTTGGACGTTGTTGGGGAGCCTGTGGACGAGTGATTTTGGTGGAGTGCATGTTTGGGATGTTAATAGAGGGCAAGTTGTTAGCTTGTAGGAGAGCAGGGAGATACACCCTTAAGAGGTTGATGTCCCCACCAGCAAGAGCAGTGGCTGTGGTGACAATGATTTTGATGATTGAGTCCTTGTCACAAGATGGCTGCTCTACTCTTGCCTTCTCCTTCCTCTTCCTGGCATGCACCGATCCCTTCACACAGTCACCCTTGGGTCCAGATACTCGATGTGCCTCCATTCCCTTCTTCCCCTTTTTGATGGTAAACTCTACCCTCTCTCCGTCACCAAGAGAGGGCAGAGCGTGGAGTGGATTGGGGCGAGATATGCTCCTTCTATGTACAAAGATGTCTCCTGCTTCCTGTTGGCTGATAAAGCCCATTCCCTTTTTGTAGTTAAACCATTTAACATGGCCAACAAAGCAGGTGGGGGCTGCTGGAAGCATGATGGTTTTGGTGGTAAGGGATAGGTGGAGAGTTGTAGCCAATCAGGAGAGAGCAGGAGCTTGTGCACAATTCAATTAAATTCAAATGAATATAGAAAAGGTGGGTGAGGGTGAAAGAAAAGAGCCTGTGCGCGGCAGCCTTTATAGTCACGCCCCCCGCTCTCCCGCACTCTGATTAGCTGGCGGGCACGCGTGGTGGCACGCTCGCTCTGAATTCTTGCTTCCTTCACTTCCTCTTTCCCTTCTTCAAAATAAGTCCCAGGAAGCTGATTATAAACCTCTTTTGGCAGCTTACGGGAGTACAGGGCTGGCACCGAGGTATTAGTTAGTGGATAATCAGAAGGAACTCCTCGGGAAGAGAAAGAGAGTGACTTTTTAGGTGTAGTAAGAAGTCCAGCTTCGCGCTCCGATAATGGAGGCCGCTGATTGGCTGGTGGGCAAGGTGTGGCACGTTGCAGCCATAAGCTGTCAAACTCAGCTGGCAAAGCAAGCAAGTAAAAGCGAGCGCAGTGATCGGCGGAGGGCTTATCTACTATAGTGTCCATTATTATTTTTCCATTAACCTTCTCCCACTAACACATGATTGCCTGAACAGTATACACTTCCTTTAAAAGTAGTCACCACAACGTACATGCAGTATGACTGTACTGTAGGTACTGCACAATTGAAAAAAGAATAAGAAAAAAAGATACTTTGAAATATGGCAACACCGTCTAAGCCACTCAGGAACACGGAAGGGGATGTACGCCGCCAGAATCCTTACCCATTGCGCATGCGCGAAAATGTAAGCCTCCCTTGGCCCCTCTCCGCATTTCCCGGGTTTAAATATAGCCTTCAAACCGTGATTGCCAGGTCCCTCTGTAGCTCAGTCAGTAGAGCTCCCGCCCTACACTGAGAAAACCAGTGTTCGATCCCACTCAGATTTAGTGTATTTCTATATTTTTATTTTGTTATTTGTGTTATGTTATATTATATTATATTATATTAGGGTTAGGTTAGGTTAGGTTAATCTAATCTAATATTTGTACATTTTGGGCAGTGGGCGGGGCCAGGGGGGGGGCTTACATTTTCGCGCATGCGTAGGGGGTAAGGAATGTGGCGGCGTACAGACCCTCCCCGGGAACACAAACACACACAAACCCCGTTATTATGACTGACATATTCTTTAATTTGTTTTCTTTTTCACCACTATCATCAGTACCTAAAAAATGTCCAGCTTTTGTCTTGTTTAATTATTTTAACTTTTACCAGCATACAATAATAGACCTGGGTAATATATTAAATGCTCTATAAGAAAGTTCGCTATGACAACTGTGCTTTTGTCTGCGGGGAAGGCATGGCCGCAGCCGCTATGCCCTGACATTTACACAGAATCCCGATTCTATTTCGATGTATTTGAAATACTTTGATGATAAAAACTATCCCAACCAACGTAACCAAACCTAATTCAAGACATACAGTAAACATACATCGACATATACCTGTAATTGGGCGTGAATATAGTAGAAGTATACCGGCTGTAGGGCATGAGCTTCCTTCGTCTGCATATTTATATCGAATAACATTACAAAATTAATGACTTGATTGTTTTTTGTTCATATTCTACTTGTTCTTAATATAGTACTTTCTTGAATTTCTAACCATAAACATATGCAGAGCTTCTACCAGTATGAGTTAATAATGGAAAAACAAAGTGGAACGACATTCTCCCTATGCTGTCGTCAACATCTACATATCATGCGTGAAGTCACAATTTTACGAAACTAACAAATTTCGGCTAGCTACCAGAAATTTGAGTATCTGGTGGGTCTACTTGTTAGTGTATATATACTTTGCGTAAAACCCCCGCCAATGGGCCGACACACACACGTCAGCAAGATGAACTTTATAAACTTTATGAACTTTATAAATATTACGAACTTTATGAACTTTATGAACTGTATTTACTGTTTCACACGGACAGGGGCTAATCGACGCGTTCAAGGCCTACTCGTCCCAGGAAGAAGTGATGCCTCCGGTGTTGGCGGGCCGCACGGTGCTGTTGGAGAACCGCGGCCACCTGGAGTACAACACCGCCACCCACCTCTCCCACCAGGGCGCTCCTCTGCTGCGTATCATGAGGGTATGTGTTCACTTTGGGCTCAGTACTATAGAGGGTACCTGGAGTGTAAAATCGGCTATGGCATGGTCGTATCCTGGGGTAAATTTGATTCCTTGTCTCATCGTTACTGTATTCCCTGTCTATCCTGAGCGTTAACAGCTATGCACCTACTTCAATCAATGTCAGTCATGAAGGTTTGGTGTTCAGTACAGTTGTTGTGAGTGTTAATAGTTACGCACCGTGCCATTCGTTAATAGTTACGCACCGTGCCATTCGTTTCACTATCAATCGTGAGGGTTTGTATTCAATTTGGTGTTGAACATGAAGGGGAGACAGACCGTTTTTCTGGACCCCCTTCTCCCTAATTTTTAGCCCCACTAGTTTTGAAATTATAAGACGTTCGGCCCATTAGTTTGTCGATTTTAACACCTTTCACCCCATTTCGTTGTCAATTTTAAGACCTTTCCTGCCATTTAGGTGTCGATTTTTTCCTGGCGAGCGATAGCGAGCCTGCAATTTTAAGAGGAATCGGCCTTCGGCCGGGACATTTTTCTACCAAAAAATGTACAAATTTATCTTGAAGGGGGGTCTAGTTTTTTTTGTTCTAAGCTTGATAGAGGTCTAGCGAGGAAACTAAACAAAATATATGAATAAATGAATTAATAGACCAAACAAACGGCCTGCCTCCCCTTAAGAGCTACGCATCCAATTGAATCAACAATGAACATAAGGCTCTGTGTTCAGTATGGTCTTGAGCGTTAGCAGTAGCCATATTCATTTACTTTTGTCTAGTTTATCTATATTGGTACTGACAAACTCTTTTAATATAGGGATAGAAAGGTATATATAAGCAAAGGTTAATTACTATCAATATTCTAATGTTTATTCATTTCACTCCACTCACCAAACACCTCCCGACGAAATTAATGAAAGCATGTGATCCTACCGGGATTCGAACCTGGGTTACCACAAACAGATTTTAAACACTCTGACCATTACACCATCAAGACAGCTAAATAGATTACATTTATTAACCAATATTATACCTTCAACATTTAGCACAGTGTTTTCCTTATTAAAATTGCATGTACGGACATAACGAATTGGATTACGTGAAAGTATGTTATGCTGTAGGTAATTAATTTCCTTAACCCTTCCTTCCTGGGTGTCATTTTAAAATGACACCCCTTGCGAAGAGCAGGACCCCGGGTGTCCTTTTAAAATCCGTAAGCTTGAAAGCCTTAAGCGTGGTTTGAAAGCCGCAAGACGAAATGTTTGTAAACAAAGCCGGTTGGAGCGGGATGCGCAGCTTCATAAACAAGAAGAAGTCGGATCATTGCTATTGTTGTCTGCTAGAACGAAATTAGTGTCTGTAAATGTCCGATATTGCGAACACTGCATCAAAACTCTCTCCTCGGAAATCGTCATCACAACTGAACCAGTTGACCTAGAGAGCTCTACTCAACGCCAGTTGAGTACAAAACAGGGCTACATTTTGAGATGTGTGTGAATTCTCTAACAGTTAAAACAACATCAATAGGCTTAGGCCTATTACAACGTTTTTCGGTCAGATCACCCAGATACGACCTCCGTCATTTAGAAGGCGAGCCTGGGCAAGAAGGGTTTTAATCAAAGATGCTGATAACATCATTACATTACTTACTTTCCACTTAACCATTTGAGAATCATGACGCGTTTTAGAAGTTTCTTGTGGCTATTATTAGTCGATGTTATACTACTTAGGTGAGACCTCCAGCAATCAAAGGGGTAAAGTCGATCTCAATTAACCTTTTAACTCAGCCACATCCCTCCTTTCCATATTAAAATCGTCTAGCAATAGCCAGAATAAACGATCAAAATGCGTGATAATTATCCCTCAAGGGGTTAAGTACTTCCTCCTGTATTGTATCTTCATGTGGTGCTGAAACACTATATTAAGGGGGGGTCACCTGCTTTTTTTCTCTTTCTCTCCTTTTCTCTCTTTCTCTGGCTTGTATCCATTCGGCCCCACTCAGCCAACTGTTTTAAGACGTTTATCCCCATCCAGGTGTTAATTTCTTCCTGGCGAGCGATAGCGAGCCAGCATTGTATGGAGAAATCCGGCTTCGCCGGAGAAATTTTTCTATCGAAAAATGTACAAATTTGGCTTGCTGTCAAAACAAATATATATATATGCTGGCTCGCTACCACTCGCCAGGAAAATATTGACACCTGGATAAGGGTAAACGTCTTAAAACAGTAGGCTGAATGGGGCCGAATGGATACAAGCCAAAGAAAGAGGGAGAGAATGAGAAAGAAAAGCGAGGTGGGCCCCCTTAACCCTTTCAGCATTCGAAGACGCATTTCAGTTCATTCTGTCTAACATAAGGCGGATGTATTCAGTTTTGAAGGCCGTCAGGAGATCAAAGGGGTAAATTTGATCTCAATTATCTCTCTTATCAATGTCTTTCTAATTTGTATACATCATCGACTAATAGCCAGATTAAAATGAAGGAGCAACGTCCTCGAATATTAATAGAGTCAATGTGTTCAAAATGTGGACATGAATAATATGAAAATATATAAATATATATATTTATGATTGTATTTATGTATGTATGTATGTATGTATGTGTGTGTGTTTGTATGTATGTATGTTAGTATATACTCAGGCACATACCCCATTGCTAGGGGAGGCCGACTCGAGACAGAGCCCAAACAGAAACCTGTAAAGTTACAATTCTTAGGGTCCGGGACAACATTCGCATTCCCTCGCCCCTTCCTCTGTCTCGTTGAGTAGGATAATTTTACAAGGGGAGGAGGATTCCTAGCCACCTGCCCCCAATTCCTTGGAATTATAATTCCAAGTATTATCTCTTACCACCAGGAGTGCTTCACGCATTACAGCATCGCCATGGTGGTAACGAAACACTCCCCGCTCAAGAGGAAGTTTGACGAGGCGATCGGTTTGATGCAACAGAGCGGCCACGTCAACCACTACTTCAGGGAGAGTATCAGGCTTGCGGCCGCTACTAAGGTCAGTCCACAAGGTCTCTATCAGGTTAAAACGGCCACATTCCTAAACGGCTACAACCCAAACGGTCAAATACATAAACACCCTATGTTAAGTTAGGACGATTTTTAACTCCATTCTGATTATCATTAAATAATTGTATTCAGTGTATTAAGAATCTATGGTATTCAAAAGGTGTATTAGGATTGTTTGAATTCAGTTGATTTCTAAAGACCCTTTTTAAATTACATGAAATTAGCTAAATATTGCCATAAAAACAGGAATAAATGTGTCAAAATACTGAAGGGGTAAGTATGTCTATTGTGTCATCTATCTATCAGTTTATCTACCGCTTTATCTAGCTATCTATTTATCGTTATATCTATCTATCTATTTATCGTTATATCTATCTATCTGACGTTTCCTCAGGCAGTGTACGCCGATGAAGGTGAGGAGCCCATCACCGACGAAGGCCCCTCTGGTGGCGAGGCCCTCAACCTGGACCACCTGCAGGGGATCTTCATGTTGGCAGCTCTCGGCTGGGTTGTCTCCATCATCGTGTTCGGTACTGAGATCAAGAAATAGTGAATATATAACAAAATACTACTACTACTACTACTACTACTACTACTACCACTACTACTACTACTACTACTACTACTACTACTAATAATAATAATAATAATAATAATAATAAGAAGAAGAAGAGGAGGAAGATTAGAAGAAAAACAAGAAGAAGAAGAAGAATAAAATAAGAAGAAAAGAAAAAGAAGTAAAAAAGGAGAAGAAGAAAAATAATAATAATAATAATAATAATAATAAAAATAAAAATAATAACAATAAAAATAATTATAATAATAATAATAATAAGTAAAATAATAATAAATAAATAAAACTATATGGCCACTATTAACCTTTTAGGACTCCTCTTCTCCACTATGTTCTGATTATCATTAAACCATTTCATTCAACTTTGGAAAGCCCTCTAAAAATCAAAGAGGTTAAGAATATCTCAAATATCCCTATGACTTTCAAACCTCCTTCCTAAGCTAAATATAATCATCTACTGATATCCAGAATAAAATAAAAAAAATGCGTCCTCAAACACTAGAGGGGTTAAACCCTTTCAGTAGACCATGACGCATTCCTTCCTTCCATAACGGCTGATATTAGACGATTTTATTAAGGGGGGTCACATGCTTTTTTTATCTTTCTCTCCTTCTCTCTCTTTCCCTGTCTTGTATCCATTCGGCCCTATTCAGCCAACTGTTTTAAGACGTTTATCCCCATCCAGGTGTCGATTTCTTACTGGCGAGCGATAGCGAGCCAGCATTGTATGGAGAAATCCGGCTTTGCCGGAGAAATGTTTTTTATCGAAAAATGTACAAATTTAGCATGCTGTCAAAACAAAAATTATAGGTTTGATTCCCGTAGGGAAGTAAAGAAAACCTAATATTTAGTAGGGCCCCGTAATCATTGAAGACTTCGCCTATTAATAATAATAGTCTCCATTCAACATCCTGCGCCACCATTTGAATAACCCGCGCGGAAGTATTATGGAGTACTCGTCATAAGTGCACGCCTAATTCCCTTATGGGATCGTCATTTTGATTGGGTACCCTACAGAAAAAAACTCTGTAAAATATAAAAAATAAAAAATAACTTAATATCTGTTATCATATGACTTGCCATATGTGTGGATTTCTCATGTTTCGCTTTCCCAACACCAGGCCCTCTAGCGGCCATCTTCGTTCTTCACTGATATACCAAGAATAAACTATAGAAATCAACGAATGGGAAGTGGGATGGTCAGGAGGGACCGCGTCGTCAATGATTACGGGGCCCTACTAAATATTAAGTTTTCGTTACTTCCCTACGGGAATCAAACCTATAATTTAATAGGGCCCCTCCATCATTGACGACTTCGCCTGATTAACAAGACTGGAGGCGGGACATTCGTAAAATATCCTGACCTTAGGGGTGAAGAATCCAAGTAACAATTTTTTAAGTTGTATTGTATGCAAACAATATATAAAAAAGTATAAAAGAGTTGCAAGCAGTGCGTGACATTAAGAAACTGCCTGCTCATGGTCAGATCTTTACATTAGATCGTATGCATGATAAAGTGGGACACCTATGTGTTCCCGAGAACTGTAACTCTGCAGCAGTTATTCGTTCCATTCTTAAAACTATTTGTACCATCAATATAATTGTACAAACTTGTAAAAAATACACATAGTTGCAACTATGCAAGACATCTTCTTAGAAATTAACATTAAAATAATATCGGACTGTAGAACCAGTCTTATCACAGCTCGTGATTCATCACAATCTTCAGGGGCACAGAGGGGATATGGACTATTCCGCACCCCCTCCCCCCCACCCCTTCTTTAAACATCAAAACTTAACTTAATAGAACATTACCTACTGTACCCATTGACGTAAAGCTACACAGGTACGCTTTGGTTTATCTAGAGCAACGGAAAGGTAGCGTGTTAGAAAAGTATGATTGGAAGCCCATAATTGAGTATTAGCAATATCCTCTACTAAGAAATTTTGTAGAAATCTGAGAGAGACTGCCCATTTCCTGATATCGTGAGCCCTGCCTATCACACCGGGATTACTTCCCTAATAATGTCCACAAGCAAGGAAGCTAACTTTCGTTTTGTAACAAGCTTACCTGTCCAGTTGACCCATAAAGTACCTGGTTGGCGAGGCTGCACAGCCCTCAAAAAAATTGTGAGTGCTTGCACAGGACATAAAAGGTGATGAGTGGGGCCCCTTTTCAAAGCCGGGGTGGAAAATTTGGAAAATACATGTTCAGAATGTTCGTTTTTAGCTATAAATGTGGGAGACGGCGCGATTTGCACATGATCGCGCAGTCTTTCAAACCTAAGGCAATTAGGATCGTTGCTCATCGCCGCCAGCTCAGACACCCTGTTTCCGGTGGCAAGTGCCATGAGGAAAACAGACTTTTTCAAAAGTGAATCAAAGTCCGGCGCATTATTATATTTGCGTGATTGAAGTACTGATAAGGCTTTGTCAAGTGACCAAGTGGGCATGAGCTGACGGGGTGGTGGGCGTAGCTTGAAACACGCCCTCATAAAACCTTTCTCCTCCGCCTGCGGTATGGAAAGGCCAGTGAGATAAAAAAAAGGGGGTTCTAATGGCAGACAAATGATTTAGAGTGGTTACTGAAATTTTTTTTGTTCGAATAGATAGTCCAAGTATTTAACCTGACAAGCGCGATATAGACCTAAGTGCTAGGGTAGTTATTTGTGCATTTCTAGCCCTGGATTCTGACAGAATTCGTTATATTTACAATATAAAGCATTATTTGTTTTCGGTATGCTTTTATTTTACATATATGATGTATATATGAACCTTCAAGAGTGCTAAAATAAGTGGGAAAAGCATTTGGGTGGTGAAAAACGAAGATATTGGCCACCCGGTCATAATCTCAGGCGAGAGAGAGCCACAGGCAGCCCTCCCCTCTCGCTGTCTGGGAGTCAACTGAGACGAGCGGGGCGGTGTGTGCCGGTGTCTGGGTGTTGCATAACGATCTTTTATGCAACCCACTTGTGCTACATTATCGCGGGAGAGAAAAATAACCGATAAATGATGATAATAAGAGGAAAAATAGGTGATAATTGAGGAGGGGGGGGAGGGGGGAATAAGGTGGGGAAGGAGGGGAGGGGGAGGGGTGAGAAACACATGGATGAGTACTAGAGGGGAATTATCTCACCTAGAGACAAAATCCTATGTTTTGATAGGCCCTTTTTTTTTTTGGAAGGGTTTTTTTATGGTCTTGCTTCCGTGAGGCCTATCGCGTTCCCTATAGGAAGCCTTCCGTGAGGCCTATCGCGCTTGCCGGGTTAAAGACTAAAGCCCCTGAGGCAGTAGTTTGCCCTGACTCTACAATCCAGGTTGTGAAGGTTTTCCAATGGGATTGGTATCGTCTCCTGGTAGACACAGTATATTGGTTCATTAATTTATTAGTGACACTCTCCCCAAATTGAGCTAACCATATGGCATGGTAAATGTCCATAAGGCAAAATTGAGCAAGGTCCGAAGGTTGCCAATTGTTTCCAAGTGGAAGGCGGAGATGTGGAGGGACACCGGGTTCTTGCACCATTGTTGCAATAGGTGGTACCACACCTGGGCTGGCCATAGCGGCGCGATCAGCGCCACTCGGCCCCGGTAACCCCTCAGTTTGTGAATTACTTTGCACATTAGCACAGAATCTGGTGGCGGAAACATATAGATTGAGGTCCACCTGTTCCAGTCTACCAACAATGCATCGGGTCCCCCCGCCGGGGTAATCTCCTGACGAGTGAGGAAGAGGGGAAGTCTGTAATTCTCTGTGGACGATAACAAGTCCACCTGTAGACGGGCCGGCTTTGCAATTATCTTGTCGAAGATAGCCTGTTTGATTGTCCATTCTACTAGAGTGCTCCGCCGGCGAGAAAGAGCGTCTGCCCAGACGTTCGCCACGCCAGGGAGATATGTTGCATGCAGGGAAATTCCTAGGGATTCGGTCAGGGCAAAAATCCGTTCGGAAACCTTCAACAATTCTCGTGACCTCACTGAGCCCTGTTTCTGAATACAAAAGACTGCTGTTTGATTGTCCATTCGGAACGCAATTTATTTGTTTGTTAAAGTCATGCCGTTAGTTTGGAGAAAAAAGAGGGGGACTAAAAGCTCTTGCTCGTTGATATGGTACTGACTGTCTACCGGCCATGTGCCTTGACCTTGATGGCCCAGGGTGGACTGGTAGCCCCAAACTAGTGCCCCTGAGGCATCTGTGTCTACCCACACCGTAGGAGGGGGAGAAACCCATGTCGTGACAGAATAGAGAATTTCTCGCTTGGCCCAGACCGAGAGTAAGCTGTGGATTAATGGAGGAATTGGCCATAATTTCTTCTCCGGCGAGAGAGGGAAAACTTTGTTGCCTTCCAGGATTAATCGTTTGACTTTCAACCGGCCCAACTTCACAGTTAATTGTATCTAGTTGAGAGAGCCGACTAGGGAATCCCACGTTTTCCTGGTCGTATCCAGACTGTGGAGAAAACGGAACAGTTTCTTGCGGAATCTGCTCCGGTTGTCCACTCTCTGAGTAAGAGTCAGATTGACGGTGTCCCAGACCAGCCCTATCCACTGAATAGTCCTTGAGGGGACAAGGCGAGACTTCGCCAAGTTCACCTTGAACCCTAGGGTTATTACATGAGCTAATACTTGGTTTAAATGATCTTGACATAATTCCATAGAGTTCGCTACTACTAGCCAGTCGTCTAGATACCAAAACACCTGTATGCCTCGGATTAACAGGGGTAACAGAGCTTGCCGGACAAGTTTTGTGAAATTTCTCGGTGCTAGGTTCAATCCAAAAGGCATTCGTTGAAAGACATAAGTCTCTCGCCTGATCCTCAGGGCGAGGAATTTTTGGAACCGTTTGTTTATTGGGACATGCCAATAGGCATCTTTGAGGTCGATTGAGCACATCCAACCTTGCCGCGGAATCGCGAGTCTGAGTTGCTGAACTGTAAGCTTCCTGAAGGGTGAATTCTCTATAAATATGTTCAGGTGCGAGAGATCTAGAACTGGTCGCATCTGCACACTGTCCCTTTTTGGCACTAAGGATAGTCGGGAAGTATATACTGGGTGACTGGCATTGACCGGGATAAGAACTTGCTCGGTAATCATTTCATGAAGCAGAGTCTCCTCCTCCTGAGACACATTGACGTGTTCCCGCGGCAGACGCAGTCGAGGCCGCCAGAGCCACCGCCAGGTGATTCCTTTGCTTACTACTTTCCTGGCCCAGGTCTTCTTGGGCCAGACCGAGCGGAACAAACGGAACGAACCCAGGTGCAACCGGGGTCCGATCGTCGAGGCAACTCTCAGATCCTGTGTCCTTAAGCACGGCGTTGGGATGCTGAGAAACTGGGTGGCTAGTTTTTTGGAGGAGGAGGTGGGTTGGTATCTGACGCTTGGCTAGATTTGACTGATGGCTGGCCTTGAGTACCTTTCTGAGGGGCCTTACCTTTATACCCAGAACGTTTACCTTGTTTGGGCTTGTAAGAGTTACCTCCCTGCTGCGGCGGGAGTCTGGGATCCCTTGGTGACTGTTTAGATTGTGGTTGGTATTGTTTGGGACCACCCTTTGATTTATGATAGGGCTTCTTAACAGGGTCCTTCCGAGCTTGGGAGGAAATCTGCTTCCAACCACTAAGCATGTTAAACACTAGACTCCATGTTTCAGAGTTAAGGAGGGTGGCAGTAAGGACCGGAGAGAGAGTTACCCGGCGACGTATGTCCGCCGGCAACTTTCTCACTAGATGGACTCTCAGATCTTGGCGGGCTCGAACCGCCTCCATAATAGCAATTCTGATGTCTCCTAAGGACTGAATAGAATTTTGAAGCAACAGTCTCCTAGACAATTCGGTAGCTTTTTTAATTTGGGGTTCAGCTATAGCTGAAATAGTACGTGACAGGGAGGCGGCGATCTAGTGACTAACCAAGTATTGAGAGAACATCCGGTAAGCCTTATTTCTTAACTTGAAGTCCCTGTCAAGGTGAGCAGCCGGGAGAGTAGAAAAAGGTTCATGAAGGGAGTGCAAAGAAACTTTGGGGGCCGAAAGAAAGGTAAGTAAATCTGGGGACCCTCCCTCTGCTTTGGCTACTGGCAAAGAAAAGTAAGCATGATTTTCTTGGGGAACCTGATGTGAAGACTTAGACGTAATTGTAGCAGCAAAAACCTGAGCATCTATCTCCCAGTCTGCCCATGGTCCCAATCCCACCGGCCCCATCTGCAAGACTGGCATATGCGTCTGGTCTAGGACCGGAGTTGTAGCCAACTCCGGCGTGAGAGCATTCAAAGCTTTGACATCATTAATGCCATCAGCTTTTGACCAATCTGCAAACAGTCGTGCAGACGCGGCGGGAGGAATCGCCGGGGCAGCCGTGTACAGAAAATAATCTGGGTTGTACGAACTCGGTACACCCTTAACCCAGGAACTGCGGGGAGACTCTTAACCTGACAAGCGCTAAATAGACCTAGGGGCTAGGGTAGTTATTTGTGCATTTCTAGCCTTGGATTCTGACAGAATTCGTTATATTTACAATATAGAGCATTATTTGTTTTCGGTATGCTTTTATTTTACATATATGATGTATATATGAACCTTCAAGAGTGCTAAAATAAATGGGAAAAGCATTTGGGTGGTGAAAAACGAAGATATTGGCCACCCGGTCATAATCTCAGGCGAGAGAGAGCCACAGGCAACCCTCCTCTCTCGCTGTCTGTGAGGTAACTGAGCGGGGCGGTGTGGGCCGGTGTCTGGGTGTTGCATAACGATCTTTTCTGCAACCCACTTGTGCTACATTATCGCGGGAGAGAAAAATAACCGATAAATGATGATAATAAGAGGAAAAATAGGTGATAATTGAGGAGGGGAGGGAGGGGGGAATAAGGTGGGGAAGGAGGGGAGGGGGGTGGGTGAGATTTACATGGATGAGTACTGGAGGGTAATTATCTCACCTAGAGACAAATTCCTTTGTTTTGATAGGCCCTTTTTTTTTATAGAAGGCTTTTTTTATGGTCTTGCTTCCGTGAGGCCTATCGCGTTCCCTATAGGAAGCCTTCCGTGAGGCCTATAGCGCTTGCCGGGTTAAGAGTTCCCCCGGCGGACTGTGGGGAGACTCTTAAGAGTGAGTGAAAAAAAAAATCAACTTTTGAAATAGACATTTTTTTTTTTTTTTTTTTTGGCCCCTGGGCCATGCAAAATCTCAGTCCTCTACCTCCCCTCCTTCCCCACTTTCCTCCTCTCCTTCAGTTATCACCTATTTTCCCTGTTATTCCCTTATTCTGAGGTATATTTTCGTGCTAACATTAGAAATCCAGTTGGAGGGTGTGGTCATCACTGATAGCAAGCGAATGCAAGAGAGAGAGAGAGAGTATCGATCGACTATGTCTCAGTGGCCTTGGGGGAAATTGGCGGGAAAGCAGCTTGCCTCACCCATATCATTATACAACTCGCGGGCTATATCTCCGATTTTGACCATCCAAACGCTGTTTTCACTCGTTTTATTGTTGTTTCAGGTTAATACCTTTATAATCAACCCATAATAGGCACATATGGATAATTATTAATGCTATTAACCCTTAAAAAGCGGCTCACCACTTAAGTCGAGTTAAATAAAGCTGGACTATGTGGCGGCGCTCGACATAGGTCGAGTGGCAATTTCAGCACGTAATGTGGCTGAGAGAGAGAGACAAGTGGTGGCAGGAGACTAGCGAGCGTATGACTGCTCCAGACCACCGCGGCGAACCTACTGACACAAATCTCAGCTCCCTCCTCCCTCTCTCACTCGCTACATACTCAATTATGTACCGAAAGTACCGAATTACCTGCTTTTTGCACTCGGGTTGCACGGTTATTGCAAGAAAACTATCCATCATACAAGGATCGTTATGGTGTCATTCGAAAGCTCTGTTTATGCCCTTTCAGGGATAGATACTTGTTTTACGTTCTGGGTCTTATTTAGGCATGAAAATGATCACGTAAACAGCCCTATTTTGGCTAAAAACACCCCGCTGGGCGGTACACATAAATAAACCGCATAGGCCGCTCGTAAGGTGTTAATGGTACAATGAATATTTTAGTGACGGAAACACCTCAAATACGTCAGCACAGGGGGATGTTTCCAATTACCCCCATGCGCACTTGTTAGGTTAATTAGCACATCCATAACTCTCCCTGCCTCATCTGTTGCCCTAAATTTCCTGGTCTTATTGATTTCAATATATCACTCGCTGGGTACCGGAAGTTCCACTGACCCAGAAGGTTGAGCTAAGTGAGGGTTCACTGGAGTCACAGGGATCCAGGAACAGTCTGCGCCATAGAGGAGGGGCATGGGGCCCTTCTTCAGAGGCGCTTTATCTAAGGGAGGTGGGGGAATATCTGCAATAACCCTCAAAGATGAGGTGGCCAGCGCCGCCGGCACTATAGTGCCGGAAGCCGCGGCTATTACCGGGGTAGGACATGATGGAAGAAAACCCGGGGAAGCTAGGGGTTTGAAAACAGAATTACTAGGGGCCACCAAGGGCTTAGAAACTGGGGGGTCCGAAGAGGCAGGGCGTTGATAATGTTTCATAACCTTATGCAAGAGCTCACTTAACTGATCAGAAGTTAAACACTTACTGTGGGAGCCCCTGGATGAGAGGGATCCTGCCTCAGAATCTTCACCTGTGAGTGACTGGGGAGCCAGAGAGAAGCTAACCTCACCCGGCTCTCCACTCATCTCGGGATTATCCTGTCCCATCCCTAACTCATTATCCGCAAAGGGCCACATTAAATCTGGAACCGGTGATGGCAACATTTCTATGCTACCTTCCTCAGTCCTTTCGTGATTGACGTTAAAAAGAGATTGAGAAGGTTCAGATTGACGCCAGTAACCCCCTGCCGCCACGGGCTGGGAGTCTGGAATCACTTGAGAATGCAATTGTGACCCCGGCGGATGTCCCCTGTACTGGTCAGCCAGAACCCAACATGGGCCTGCCGATCTAACACTACGAGGTACGTAGTTCTCTTTAGGTATGGCAAAAGTAACACTAGGAAACACACTCAAGGATTGTTAATGACTAGGTGCGGATTCCGGTGTGTCAGACCCCACTTCTGAATCCCCAAAATCTTGGCGAGGTATGTCAGAGCTAGGGGTAGGAGGCGGTTGCTGAGGGGTCTCCGGCTGCCGGTGCTCGCTTGACTCGTTCCCTCAGAGTCCTCTCTCCGGCGTTTGGTAGACTGGGAAGACTCTGCGGATGAGTGTCTAGATTGTTTGCGGGGGGATGTAGACCGTGACCTCGACTTGTGCCTAGGGGAGGGTGATCGTCTCCTCTTGGTATGGTCGGAGGGGTGAACCTCGGTGACCTCACTTTCACTGCTACTACTCACTACCTCTTTGCTGAGGGCTTTCGACTTGACTTTAGGTCTGACAGATTTAGAGGAACCGGGTTTCACAAGGGGTGACTTAATAATGAGTTGTTCCCATAGTACTTCATCATCACAGTGAAGCGCCTTATGGGCAGTGTCTTTGGCATAAGAATTAAAAGTACTCTTAACTTCCTGTAAGGCCGCCAGGCACGATAAGTCTTTGTTTGTTATTAGCGCAGTTTTCAATTCAGAGCAAATGGAACAACGTTTAGATAACCACAAGCCTCTGGAACGATCCAAACACTTGACGCATTTAATGCAAAGTTTGTGAGCAAAAACTGGCAAAAGACAGCAGGTAGGAGTAACGCATAGTTCGAACCTGGTCATGGTGCTAATAAGGAGACCCCCCCCCGCCGGGATGAGCCGCCCAAACCCCCGCCGGAGAAGCAGTCAGGAGCCTGGAAAATAAGATTTCCAGGAATCAATGCTCATAAGGATAACCTGCGAGGTGTTATACATCCTAACTCGTGTCCGCCGGAAAATTAGCTATTGTGTACCACTACTCTAACCTTCCGCCGGACCCGTTTAAGCTGGGTTTAACTACTAACCTGTGACAAGTGTCCCAGGTCCCTTGACCTTTAGTGTCTGATCATCTATAAACAAGTTTGCAAAACTAATCTTATCACTCCTGTACATTAGACTTGCGGCGCCTCAGGGCGAGAAGACTAATCATGTAACTGGGTCAGTTAGGGCGAGTTACTCGGCGTGCCGAATTTGCAGCCCCTGTAGGAATGCAGTTCCTCCGGGAGTGTGTGATTCAGCCAAACCACGCCGGGACCTTTTGAATGTTCCTACCCGTTTATAAGACGGATAACTTGGGCCCACCGCACGGGGCCGCCGGAAAAAACAAAAACTCGAGAGACAGGGAGATGGCACAGCTCCCCAACCCAGAGTCCCACACATAACACATCATAACGAATATACAGTATAAGGGAAGTCTCCCCTCCCCCACAAACATGCTACAACGCATGTAAAAAACATTAGGGGCAAACATAGGCATATAAATAAAATACAGAAAATTTAGCATCCTAAATTACCTGAAGCCTACTCCGGAGACCCCTACCAAAACAAAGGCAGACCACAAGGTATGACGAGCAACACCAGCAGACGACGCTCCGTGGACCATCACAGCGCTCGGATGAGGGAGGCCCACTTCAAGGGGCCCAAAGCAAAACACGAACTCAGGAAGGTGGAGCACCACGTGCAGACACCCTTAAACCCGAGCATTTGCTGATAATTAATAATCTGACATGTACTTTCCTCAATAATAACAGTCTGTATCATGCCTTGTAGAGTGGTAGCCTTCTAGCTAAGTAATCGCAAAAGCTAAAGGTGTATCACAACAAACAATAAAACACGCGGTATGAAGATCCTGGACTCGTAGACGCCTGTTACAAATGTACCCTATTTTAACACATACTTCCTGCGGACACACCAATCTGGCAGCCGTGCTAGCTAATCTAAACCTTGTTACTACAACGCAGATGTATACAAATGAGTAAGGACTCACTAGAAGCTCTGGAACGTCGAATAAAGCGGAGCACGGCGCAAGCCTTGTTGTCACTGTGGCCGCGGAAGTAGGAAGTACGAAGATGGCCGCTAGAGGGCCTGGTGTTGGGAAAGCAAAACATGAGAAATTCACACATATGGCAAGTCATATGATAACAGATATTAAGTTATTTTTTATTTTTTATATTTTACGGAGTTTTTATCTGTAGGGTACCCGATCAAAATGACGATCCCATAAGGGAATTAGGCGTGCACTTATGACAAGTACTCCATAATACTTCCGCGCGGGTTATTCAAATGCTGGCGTAGGATGTTGAATGGAGACTATTATTATTAATAGGCGAAGTCGTCAATGATTACGGGGCCCTATTAAATATATAGATGCTGGATCGCTACCCCTCGCCAGGAAAATATTGACACCTGGATGGGGATAAACGTCTTATAACAGTAGGCTGAATGGGGCCGAATGGATACAAGCCAAAGAGAGAGGGAGAGACAGAGAAAAAAGGCGAGGTGGGTCCCCTTAATTGATGAAGGATCTGTGGGAGTTAAGGGGATAATTGAGATGGCTTTAACCTCTTTTAATGCTAGAGAACATTAAACGAAATATTGAAAAGTAGGAAGAATTATCCTAATAATTTATAATAAATAAAGTAGGAAAGAAAATGGATAAATTGACTATTAGTTCAGTTTGTAATATTTTTACCTTAATATTCCTTTCACTATTCGAGGACGTAATCATCCATATAGTTTTGGCAATCATTAAACGATATTATTTATATCCGGAAAGATCTGTGGGAGTTTAAAGCTTGATTTGGAGACTTTTTGCCCCTATGATTGTTCAAGATCCTTCCTTAACTGCATACAATCATCCTTCAAGGAAAAATCTAATAGAATCTTAATTTCAGGAATTGTTCCCCGGATTGATGTAGAAAACCGATTCTACAACATAGCTACCAGTACAAATCGCCGACTAGCCAAACTCTGCAGGGAGGAGGACATCGGCTTTGTCGACACGTGGGATCATTTTCACTATGATAAATCTTTGTTTTCAGGAGATGGTGTACATCTCAATGAAGTAGGAGCTGCACGTCTTGGTCGTCTGCTGAACGATGCAGTCAAGGATTTCCGTTCAAAAAACGGGGTCAACCGGGGGTATCCAGACAGGGTAGTGTAAGTCAAATACGAACTAAAAATTCAGACAATGCACAATCAGTAACATCCAACTCTAATACTCTTAAGGTGTTTTATGTAAATGCTCGTAGCATACGCAATAAATTTTCAGATCTAGAGGAAATCGTGTTTACAGAACATTATGATATAATCGGCATTACAGAATCTTGGTTAAATACGGAAGACAGAGTCTTTTTAGCCGAATATACGCTTCCTGGTTATACAATGTTTGAGAAAAGTCGGATCAATAGAAATGGAGGAGGAGTTCTGTTTTTTATAAAGGAAAGTCTTAATCCCGTCTTAATGTCAAAACCTCAAATTGCGAATATAGACATATCTTACGTACTATTAAATAATAAACGAGGAACTAAAATAACACTAGCTTTATTATACAGACCCCCAGCTCAATCAGTGCAAACTGACAGTGAAATTTATGAACAAATTGCAGAAATAACTAACATACAAGATACCGTAATTCTTGGCGATTTCAACTTACCCGTGACTAAATGGGGTGATATTCTTACTTCACACTCTGGACACGACCTCTATGCTAACTTGCAAGAGATTTCACTTTTTCAATTTGTACAATCTCCGACCCGTGGTAATAATGTGCTTGACCTTGTACTCGCAACAAAAGAAGAATTAATAGAGAATTTGAATGTTGGTGATGAATTCAGTAACAGCGACCATCGTACGATAACTTTCACTTTAAAGTTTACTAGTAACAAATCAAATAGCAGCATTGAGACAGTCCCTAATTTCAAGAAAGCAAATTTTCATAAACTTAAATCAAAGCTTAAAGAAACTGACTGGAGCTTTCTGACTAACAATAACAACATAAATACATCTTGGGAGTGATTCACAACCACTTACCTTAAGGCAGTGCAAGACTGCATACCATCGAAAATACGGCATCCAGGCCATAATGATAAGCCCAAATGGTGGAATAAAGATATATATTTCAGACTGTCTGCTTGCTAAAAAATTTGCTAATGATAGATTAAAATCCTCACAAAATTACGAAGAACGGGTGAAATTTGTAGAGCTACGACGCAAAGCCAAAAAGTTAATTAAGCAAAGTAAAAAGACCCTGGAGTTACATGTTGCGAATCAAAGTAAAACAGACCCGAAAGAATTCTATAGTTATATCAGAAAGAAAAAAGTAGTTACTTCAACTGTTGGACCGTTAGTCGATGAAAATGGAGAATACACCAAAGACGAAGTACAAATGAGTAATGCCCTCAATACCTTCTTTGTATCAGTCTTTACAACCGAAGACCTCAGTGATATCCCTACACCATCGCCGATTCAGATTGATAATTCAGATGTTCTAAGCAATATCACCGTTACAGAGAGAGAAGTATTGAATTGTTTAGATAAACTAAAGGTAAATAAAACGCCTGGACCTGATACAATCTCGCCTAGAGTTCTAAAGGAAGCTAAGGATGAGCTCTCCAAACCACTGACATTGCTATTCAATGAATCCTTGCAGTCTGGGACTATGCCTGATCAGTGGAAGCTAGCCAACGTAACACCGATATTCAAAAAAGGCAGCAAATCCCTACCCAGTAACTATCGTCCAATTAGCTTAACCTCAATTGTATGTAAAATGCTAGAAACGTTCATAAGAGACAGACTCGTAAATCACTTAGAGGCAAATAACTTACTTAAAGATACTCAACACTGCTTTCGTAAAAAACATTCCTGTTTAACAAACCTCTTAGACTTCTTCCACGATATCCTCAACCTCTACGATGAGAGTAAGGCTGTAGATATTATATACCTTGATTTTCAAAAGGCCTTTGACAAAGTTCCCCACAAATGTTTACTGCTAAAACTAAAAGTGCATGGAATACAAGACGGTGTGTTGAAATGTATAGAAAATTGGCTCAGCGACAGAAAGCAAAGAGTAGTCATAAACGGTAAGGCATCGAAATGGACCAATGTAAGTAGCGGGGTACCCCAGGGATCGGTACTAGGACCAAATCTCTTTCTAATTTACATCAACGACATAGATGAGTATCTCACCTGTACAATCTCAAAATTTGCTGACGATACAAAAATTGCAAATAGCGTACTCTCAAAAGAACAAGTTGACGATATGCAACATAATCTAGATAAATTGTCATGTTGGGCCCAAATTTGGCAAATGAGTTTCAATGCGGATAAATGTAAAGTACTACATATCGGATACCTAAATGAGAAAGCAAACTATTCGATGAATGGCACTCAGCTTAAGAATGTAAACAGAGAAACCGATCTGGGAGTAACAATATCGAGTAACCTAAAACAGAGTCAACAATGTTCAGAAGTTGTTAAGAAGGCAAACAAAATAATTGGCTTTATAGGCAGGTCATTTGAGCATAAATCCAAAGAAGTTATCCTAACCCTTTACAATTCCTTAGTCCGCCCTCTTCTGGAATACTGCGTTCAATCCTGGTGCCCTTATTACCAAAAAGATATAAACAAGCTAGAACGAGTTCAATGTAGAGTTACCAAAATGATACCTAGACTAAAGAACAAATCATACGAAGAGCATCTTAGAGAATTAAATCTATTTCCTTTAACCCAGCGCAGATTAAGAGGTGACTTAATTCAAGTGTTCAAAATCATCAAAGGCATCGACAATATGAACTGTAGTAAGTACTTCACTATCGACCAATCTAATTACACGTGGGGAAACGTTTGCAAAATTATTGGTAAATCTTTTAACTCACACCAATCTAAGAATTTCTTCTTCAATCGAGTTGTCAACTTGTGGAATGGGCTTCCCCGAGACGTTATAGGCTGCAGCACCGTTGATTCATTTAAACTCCGCCTAGACAAATATCTCGCATCAAACCCGCGACTGACTGCGTTTGTAAATGAATAACTTTATTTTATCCCCCCCTCAGTTACTAACCCATCTGTCCCCTACTAACGTTTTAATCCTGCCACGGACATTAGTTCCAGGGCAGTAGTTCCCTTTCCAATGTTCCCTTACCCAATCTAAACCACTGTTTGGACACTTAATCCTCAGTGTTTTGGAGGACAAGCAGCCTAGAAGGTTCACTAGACCTGTTGTTGCTTGATTTCCTTTGTACTCCTTTGTACTATTACCCATAACAAACTGTTGAGACACGTCAGAATCCTCAATGGTTTAATACGTTCTACTTAGCATAGGAAGGACCACTAGGGACCAAACGAGGCTTAGACTATTTCAAAGAACCCATTACCTCCTACAAACTCTTACTATCCCCAGAACACTTGTATAATGGTAGCCATAATAGTTAAGGTGGCAGGGTATATTTGTTGTTCTATTTGTATATTTATTTATTGTTTTCTTAGTTTCCTCGCTAGACCTCCATCAAGCTTAAATAAAAAACACCCACAAGACACTATTCAACGTATATTTGTACATGTTTTGGTAGAATAATGTCCCGACCAAAGGCCGGTTCCTCCTAAATTACAGGCTCGCTTTCGCTCGCCAGGAAACAAAATGACTCAATCGCTAAACTAATTGAGCAAATGTCTTAAAATGTCAAAACAAATGGGGCTAAACATGAGGGAGAACGGGTTCCATAACAAGCATCTACCTCCCCCTTAAGATAAAAGCGTCCTAGTAGTGAAAGAGTTAATACATGCTTTAAAGCCGTCGTCACACGAGGGTATGTATCCAGAGTCACTTTATCAGGATCAAAACATTTTAAGAGATAAAGCAATTAGGCCTAATCGACTAATATTACTTCCATTACGACCTTATTCTAATTAGCATATTATGAGATTAGGAACAAGTGTTTTGAAATACGTATAAATTACTGAAAAATCGACAATTAAATTATTGCGGAAACCAGACTCAGCTACAGATAATGGGATATGTGCTACAATTGAACTCTGAATGCCGAATGGCTGTACTTTGTCTAAACTAACACGGAACAAATAAAGCGACACTGTTAATTAATTAAGAATTTCCCTCAAATTTACGGTTAGCATAATTGCCAACATAATATCGTAATATCATCGGACACAAACGTTTATGGCCATCGATATTACTAGTTATTTACGGCTTCATAATTGTAATCTGAAAGTATAATAAGCTTATCATATAAACCGAAGTATTCAATAAGGTTTATTATTATAGAAAGGTAATTTACGGTTTTTACTGTTGATTGCATGGAGATCTTTATATACAGCGAATAAGAAGACACATAGACCGTCACCCTTAAGGGGAGATTTCCACTTAAGGGATGTTTTTCTTGACCCCCTTCTCCCTCATGTTTAGGCCCATTGCTTTTGATATTATAAAACGTTCGCCCCATTAGTTTAGCGATTTTAAGAACTTCCACCCCATATTAAGACCGTTCGTGCCATTCAGGTGTCGATTTTATCCTGGCGAGCGATAGCGAGCCTGTAATTTAAGAGGAACCGGCCTTCGGCCAGGAAATTTTTCTACCGAAAAATGTACAAATTTATCTTGAAAGGGACTCAAGGGGGTATAATTTTAAGCTTGATGGAGGTCTAGGAAACAAACTAAATACCTCCCCTTAACTCCTTCTGCACCGCGACGTCGTTTTGCCTTTATTCTGGCTACTATTAGACGATTGTATTCAGCTTAATAGGGGACTCCAACAATTACCACGTTTCAAACTTTCTCTCTTAACCCTTTTTACTACCACAGATAATTCTTAAACTGCACAAAATCGTTGATAAATAACTACAATATAATTAAAAAGACGTCGCCGGTACAGAAGGGGTTAATATTCTCCTAATTTCGACTCCTGTGGGTGGTAATTTATGTTGTCTGGTAAATACATTATCCTCTGATTACACATTCCCCAGACCGAGGGCGCTAGTAAGGTGATCAATTAGAAAGGCCACCTGAACGAACTGTGATTTAATTGAACTCGTGGGTGAAAGTCGTAATTGAACTCGTGGGTGAAAGTCGTAATTGCTTCGGTTTGTGCATTTTGTGTGGCACTGCAACCATTTATGACCTGATTCAGTGCTTAAGGGAGATATCCACTTGAGGGATTATTTTTTTGGCCCCTTTCTCCCACATGTTTAGCCCCATTGCTTTTGAGATTTTAAGACGTTTGCCCCATTATTTTGGCGATTTTAAGAACTTTCGCCCCATTTCTGTCAATTTTAAGACCATTTGTGCCATTTAGGTGTCGGCTTTTTCCTGGTGAGCGATAGCAAGCCTGTAATTTGAGAGGAACTGGCCTTCGGCCGGGACATTGTTCTACCGAAAAATGTACAAATTCATCTTGAAAGGGGGTCAAAGGGGTGTAATTTTAAACTTGATGGAGGTCTAGGAAACAAATTAAAAACCTCCCCTTAACCCCCGAATTCCGGGGGGCTTCATATGATCCCGATCGCTGTGTTCGGGGCCCTTTTGGTACAGGCAAACTTCATAATTCAGTAGCTACTGATTGAGACCACCTAGAGCAGTAAAAAATTTTTTGCAAATTGTAGAACTACTCTTAGTTGCCGAGTTATGATGATATTAGTGGCGATTTTTAGCACCTCATTTGAGACTCACATGAGGCCTCATGTGAGGCCTTTTTTTTGCCTCATATGAAGCCTCCCGGATTCCGAGGGTTAAGGGGGGGTCACCGTTTTTTGTTTTATCTTTCTCTCCTTTTCTCTCTTTCCCTGGTTTGTATCCATTCGGCCCAATTCAGCCAACTGGTTTAAGACGTTTATCCCCATCCAGGTGTCGATTTCTTCCTGGCGAGCGATAGCGGGCCAGCATTGTATGGAGAAATCTGGCTTCGCCGGAGAAATTTTTCTATCGAAAAATGTACAAATTTAGCTTGCTGCCAAAAGAAAAATATATATATGCTGGCTCGCTACCGCTCGCCAAGAAAATATTGACACCTGGATGGGGGGTACACGTCTTAAAACAGTAGGCTGAATGTGGCCGAATGGATACAAGCCAAAGAGAGAGGGAGAGAAAAAGAAGAAAAGCGAGGTGGACTCCCTTAATGCTTTACTACCGAGCTAATAATATTGGTCTATGAGGGTATTAAGGGAAGATGGGCCGTTTGTTTGGTCTATTAATTCATATATTCCTTTATTTCTTATTTTCCTCGCTAGATCTCCATCAAACTTAGAAATACACCCCATAGACTCCGCTAGTCCCCCCCAGACCTCCGCTAGAGCCCCCCCCCCCCCCCCCTTCCCCCCTCTCATAGATACGGCCGAAGGCCGGTTCCTCTTAAAATTTCAGACTCGCTATCGCTAGCCAGGAAAAACTCGACACCTAAATGGCACGAAAGGTCTTAAATTTGACAACGAAATAGGGCGCAAGATGTTAAACTGGCCAAACTAGTGGGAGGAACGTCTTACAATCTCAAAATAAATGGGGCTTAACACGAGGGATAAATGGGACCCGAAAAACGCCCCATCTTCCCTTAAGTGAATTATAGGTGAAAAAGAGGTGGCTGGAAGCACAGTTGTTGCCCGTTAATAACCGTGCTTTATAACGCCTCTCATCATCATCGATGGCCAATTAGGGGAGATTGGCTGTTTGTTTGGTCTATTAATTCATTTATTCATACATTTTTTTTAGTTTCCTCCCTAGACCTCCATCAAATTTAAAAAACACCCTTCAATATAAATGTGTACATTTTTGGTAGAACAAATTTCCAGCCGAAGGCCGGTTCCTCTTAAAACTGCAGGCTCGCTATCGCTCGCCAGGAAATAATCGACACCTAAATGGCACGAAAGGTCTTAAAATTGACAACGAAATGGGGCGACAAAATCGCCAAACTAGTGGGCCGAACGTCTTATAATCTCAAAACTAGTGGGGCTAAACATTAGGGAGAAGGGGGTCCAGAAAAACGGTCTGCCTCCTCTTAACCACTTGCGAGTTTCAGGCTATAAGGAAGTTGGAGCCGTGAACATCGATATCAAAAAGAAATGCAATACTAATGTACGTTTCTGGTGGATAAATGGTATGTTGAATTGGGTTTTATGTATGTATAAATGTACTACGACCGTATTTATGTATGTATAAATGTACTACGACCGTATTTATGTATGTATAAATGTACTACGACCGTATTTTAGCTGATAAGTCTGGTTAATATCGACGTCTACAGCTCCAACTTCCTTATGTAACGAAACTCGCAAGTCGGCAATTAAGGGGATATGGTTCACTTTTTGGGCGATTTTTACATGTATTCATTATTTTTCTAGTTTCCTCCCTAGACCTCCCTCCAAAAAAAAAAAAAAAACATCCATTAGATCCCCCTTCTAGGTTAATTTGTAAATTTTTCGGTAGAAAAATTTGCTGGCCGAAGGCCGGTTCTTCCAACATTACAGGCTCACTATCGTTCGCCAGGGAAAATATCGACACCTAAATAGCACGAAAGGTCTAAATATTGACGAAAAAATGGGGCAAAAGGTCTTAAAATCGACTAACTAATGGGGCAAACATCTTAATATCTGAAAACGAATGGGGCTAAACATGAGGGAGAAAGTGGTCCAGAAAACCGACCCATCCACCCTTGATTAGATTCCTGGCGATGCTGGGGTTCTGAATTGCCACTTCCGACACTGGAATTATCCCTAGAGTTCCTATAGAAAGAGAGAACGGCCATGTTTACCTTTGGACGCCATTTTGGTGCTGCAATTAATCACTTGCGAGTTTTGGTCTATAAGGAAGCTGGAGCTGTGGCCATCAATATTTAAGGGGAGGCAGACCGTTTGTTTGGTCCATTAATTCATTTATTCACATATTTTTTTAGTTTTCTCCTTAGACCTCCATCAAGCTTAGAAAAACACCCCTCGACCCCCTTTCAAGATTAATTTGAAAAAATTTCGGTAGAAAAATGTCCCGGCCGAAGGCCAGTTCCTCTCAAATTGCAGGCTCGCTATCGCTCGCCAGGAAAAATCGACAGACACCTAAATGGCACGAAAAGTCTTAAAATTGACAACGAAATGGGGCGAAAGGTGTTAAAATTGCCAAACTAATGGGCCGAATGTCTTATAATCTCAAAACTAGTGGGGCTAAACATTAGGGCGAAGGGGGTCCAGAAAACGGGCTGCCTCCCCTTAACACCAGTGGCACCAATAGGGGGGGGGGAGGGGAAGTTGGTCAATCTCCGTTATTAGGGGGTCTCTAATTCTCACACATGTGCCTAATTAAGGGAGCCCACCTCGTTTGGTTTCTCTTTCTCCTCCTCTCTCTTATTGGCTTGTATCCATTCGGCCCCATTCAGCCTACTGTTTTAAGACGTTTACCCCCATCCAGGTGTCAATATTTTCCTGGCGAACGGTAGCGAGCCACCATATATATATTTTTGTTTTAACAGCAAGCTGAATTTGTACATTTTTCGATAGAAAAATTTCTCCGGCGAAGCCGGATTTCTTCATACAATGCTGGCTCGCTATCGCTCGCCAGGAAGAAATCGACACCTGGATGGGGATACACGTCTTAAAGCAGTTGGCTGAATGGGGCCGAATGGATACAAGCCAGAGAAATAGATAAAAGGAGAGAAAGAGAGAAAAAAACCGGTGGCCCCCCTTAATAATCGTCCGATGCACTTGGCCCCCCGCCTCAAAACATCCCACCCTAATAACCTCTAATACGGCTCACATTCCCTAGGTGTCCGCCGTGCCGTGTACACCCTCCATTTAGCTCTCCTCACACGACCGTATAAACTCAAGTACGGCACACATTCCCTAGGTGTTAGCAGTGCCGTGTAGATCGTCCGTTTAGCTGTCCTCACACGACCGCATAACCTCAAGTACGGCTCGCATTCCCTAGGTGTTAGCCGTGCCATGTACACCCTCCGTTTAGCTGTCCCCACACTACCGCATAGCCTCTAATACGGCTCACATTCACTAGTTTTCAGCCGTCCCGTGTAGATCGTTCGTTTAGTTGTCTTCACACTACCGTATAAGCTCTAATACGGCTCACATTCTTTAGGTGTCTGCCGTGCCGTGTAGACCCTCCGTATACCCAGGCTCACACGGGCATTATTTACCGACTAATGTTATCGTAGTCTTAAATGTGCTACAACCTCTTAAAATTCCTATTGTGTATTCTTGTTTTTAAGGGCAGATTTACACCTGGAGGATTTTTTTCTGAACCTCTTTCTCCCTCATGTTTAGCCCGTAATTTAAGGGGAGCCTGTAATTTAAGGGGAACCGGCCTTCGGCCGGGACATTTTTCTACCGAAAAATGTAAAAATTTATCTTGATAGGGGGTCAAGGGGGAGTAATTTTAAGCTTGATGGAAGTCTAGGGAATCAACTAGAAACCTCCCCTTAACCCATTCAGTACCGATGATGTGCTTTTCATCATATTCTGGTAACTATTAGTCGATTTTATTCAGCTTAGGAAGGATGTGTGTTTGCTAAAAGGATTACTTGTGACAGTCTGCAGCCTTTTAATTGTTTGAGGTCCTTCCTAAGCCTAATAAAATCATTTAATATTTGGCGGCTTATAATGGAAAGGACGTCACCGGTATTGAATACGTTAAGGGGGGTCGCCGTTTGTTTTTATCTTTCTCTCCACTTCTCTCTTTCTCTGGCTTGTATTCATTTGGCTCCATTCAGCCAACTGTTTTAAGACGTTTATCCCCAGCCAGGTGTAGAATTGTTCCTGGCAAGCGATAGCGAGCCAGCATTGTATTGAGAAATCCGGCTTCGCCGGAGAAATTTTTCTGTCGAAAAATTTACAAATTTAGCTTGCTGTAAAACAAATATATATATATGCTGGCTCGCTACCGCTCGCCAGGAAAATATTGACACCTGGATGAGGGTAAACGTCTTAAACCAGTAGGCTGAATTGGGCCAAATGGATACAATCCAAAGAGAGAGGGAGAAAAAGAGAAAAACAGCGAGGTGGGCTCCCTTAACAGGATTATTTAAGATAATGAACAAGAACATTCAATATAGTATACAGTCATAGTATACAGTCATATAGTATACAGTCATAGTATACAGTCATATAGTATACAGTCATAGTGAAAGTGGTTTTAGTTGTATTAAGGGGGTCACTGTTTTTTTTTTCTTTTTTTCTCGCCCTCTCTCTTTGGCTTGTTTTCATTCGGCCCCATTTAGCCTACTGTGTTAAGACGTTTGCCCCCATCCAGGTGTCAATATTTACCTGTCGAGCGGTAGCGATCCAGCATATATATTTTTGTTTTGTTTTGACAGCAAGCTATATTTGTACATTTTCGATAGAAAAAATTCTCCGGCGAAGCCGGATTTCTCCATACAAATGCTGGGTCGCTATCGCTCGCCATGAAGATATCGACACCTTGATGGGGATAAACGTCTTAAAAACAGTTGGCTGAACGGGGCCAAATGGATACAAGCCAGGGAAAGAGAGAAAAGGACAGAGATACAAAAAAAAAACGGTGACCCCACTATAATAATAATAATAATAATGATAATAATAATAATGATAATAATAATAATAATAATAATAATAATAATAATAATAATATTAATAATAATAATAATAATAATAATAATAATAATAATAATATCAACTAATGCCACTGTTTTCTATTGGTGTAAGCGCCAGTATTACATCTTAGTGAAATCAATAGCTCCCCATTTATGTAACTGTTCAGAGACCCTAAAGTATTAACATATATTAATTAATTTACAGTATATTCCGCTTCTAGTTATAATAATATTTGTCAGCATTTGCAATATTGTTTCTTGCAAATAATTGTAGTATTCAAGATGAGCCTATAAGCAAAACAATAAAACGGCGTCTTTATGGAATTGGAATTTGCCAGACAATAGCGTTAATTTTAAAGTCGTTTGTTATTCCGATATTGTGACTCCCAGGATATTCACCGATAAAGTGTGCAATATTGTGACTCCCAGGATATTCACCGATAAAGTGTGCAATATTGTGACTCCCAGGATATTCACCGATAAAGTGTGCAATATTGTGACTCCAAGGATATTCACCGATAAAGTGTGCAATATTGTGACTCCAAGGATATTCACCGATAAAGTGTGGAATATTGTGACTCCCAGGATATTCACCGATAAAGTGTGGAATATTCATGTCAGTTTCAGTAGGATGCTATGACGGGGAGTGGAGTCTCTATCAGCAATTACATGTCGTGTTGACCAATAGCCATTAATATATAGGCATATTAATATGGATGGTTCACTTTTTGGGCGATTTTTACATGTATTCATTATTTTTTTAGTTTCCTCCCTAGACCTCCATCAAATTAAAAAAACAAATCCATTAGATCCCCCTTCTAGATTAATTTGTACATTTTTCGGTAGAAAAATTTCCCGGCCGAAGGCCGGTTCTTCTAACATTACAGGCTCACTATCGTTCGCCAGGGAAAATATCGACACCTAAATAGCACGAAAGGTCTAAAAATGTACGAAGAAATGGGGCGAAAGGTCTTAAAATCGACTAACTAATGGGGCATACATCTTAACATCTGAAAACTAATGGGGCTAATCATGAGGGAGAAAGTGGTCCAGAAAAGCGGCCCATCCCCCCTTAACGTAGAGGCATATTAATGGCAACATGAACATTTATTGTAATGCTGATGTTCTGTTACATTTACAGAACAATCCAGAACACCACAATGAACACCACAATGAACACCACAATGAACACCACAATGAACACCACAATGAACACCACAATGAACACCACAATGAACACCAATGAACACCACAATGAACACCACAATGAACACCACAATGAACACCACAATGAACACCACAATGAACACCACAATGAACACCACAATGAACACCACAATGAACACCACAATGAACACCACAATGAACACCACAATGAACACAACATAAACGTAACTTGGAATGATGAAGTATTGTTATGATCCGGTTATAAAAGTATTGTTATGATCCGGTTATAAAAGTATTGTTATGATCCGGTTATAAAAGTATTGTTATGATCCGGTTATAAAAGTATTGTTATGATCCGGTTATAAAAGTATTGTTATGATCCGGTTATAAAAGTAATAATCATTATTCAAGTATAAAAGGCTAGTTTCCTCACGTCTGCCGATACGATCAGCATAACTGGATAATTTTTACAGTGAGCATTTGTTTTACCCCCTTAAAGCTCTGACGCGCTTTAACAGTTTATTTTGGCTATCATTAGACGATTTTATGCAGCATAGGAAGGATCTGTGGGTATTAAAAGGGTTAAATACTATCTCAATCAACCCTTTGACTTCCGTATCCCGTTACTAATCTGAATAAAATCGTCTAATAGTAGCCAGAAGACAGAACAGAAACGCGTATTGGAGCTTGAAAGGGTTAAGTGAGGCTCGTAATTCACAGAGGATGGTGAATTAAAGTATCTTAGCCCAGCAGTTCAGCCTCCACTTCTTACACTGACGCAGTATCATCGAGTGCAGCTGCGGCATCATAGCTATAAACATGGGAAGGGGAGGACTCACTCCTTCACCCAATGACAGCAACGCAGGGATAAAGTAAGTGATCTCTTGAACTCTTTCAGTATTTGAGGATGCATTTTTAAGGGGGGTTACCTGCTTTTTTCTCATTCTCTCCTTTTCTCTCTTTCTCTGGCTTGTATCCATTCGGCCCCATTCAGCCAACTGTTTTAAGACGTTTATCCCCATCCAGGTGTCGATTTATTCCTGGCGAGCGATAGCGAGCCAGCATTGAATGGAGAAATCCGGCTTCGCCGGAGAGATTTTTCTATCAAAAAAATGTACAAATTTATCTTGCTGTAAAAAATATATATATATGCTGGCTCGCTACCGCTCGCCAGGAAAATATTTACACGTGGATGGGGTTAAACGTCTTAAAACAGTAGGCTAAATGGGGCCGAATCGATACAAGCCAAAGAGAGAGGGAGAAAAAAGGAGAAAAAACGAGGTGGGCTCCCTTAACTGTATTCTGGATACTATTTAATGATGTTATGGAATTGAGGAAGGATCTCTAACAATCAAATAAGTAAACACATAGAAAAACAAATCTCTAACTCGCATGAACTTTTCCTAAACTGAATAAACTCGTTTTATAATAGCCAGAATTAACTACCAAAACTCGTCATAATCCTCAAGGGAGTAAGGGAGCCCACCTCGTTTTCTTGTGTTCTTTCTCTCCCTCTCTCTTTAGCTTGTATCCATTCGGCCCCATTCAGCCTACTGTTTTAAGACGTTTACCCCCCATCCAGGTGTCAATATTTTCCTGGCGAGCGGTAGCGAGCCAGCATATATACAGGTATATTTTTGTTTTTACAGGAAGCTAAATTTTTACATATTTCGATAGAAAAATGTCTCCGGCGTAGCCGAAATTCTCCATACAATGCTGGCTCGCTATTGCTCGCCAGGAAGAAATCGACACCTGGATAGGGATAAACGTCTAAAAACAGTTGGCTGAATGGGGCCGAATGGATACAAGCCAGGGAAAGAGAAAAAAGGAGAGAATGATAAAAAAAAGCCGGTAAGCTAAATATACACAAGGTTTTTTTCCCGTCAGTATTAGTCCACAACGTTATTCTGTTAAGTTTTGGAGACTATCTTGCACATATTTCGGGAATTGAGCGAAAGTTAATTAAATTAGGCAATTTATTAAGCATATAATTGCATTTCGGAAGCTGCCAAATCAGCGTTGCTAGACAAAACGTGTACATGAATCTGCCTTAAAAAGTTCGTAACAAGGGAGCGGATTTTTTTTCCTACAACACTTATTTAACAGGTGTTGAAATATAATGTTGTAATTGCTTTGTCACCTATAGTAATCTACCTTCCATCTAGTTGCCGCTAACAGTATATACGATCCCTGAAATGTTGCCAACAATAGGTAAGCCATATGTAACTGACGATAAAAGCTCTCGTTGTGATGCACTTTCTAAGTTGTAGAATAGAATTGTTACATATGTGTTTTGTACGTGATATTTCATTTAGCTACCATATCAGGTAACCCCTTGTGCACCGACGGCGTCTTTTTCATATTATTTTAGCTATAGTTAGGCGATTTTCTGAAATTAAATTTTTGGTAGTAAAATGGGTTAAGTGGGTTAATTTTGATGTGTCACCATATTCATTGAATTATTGAAATGTAATTTGGTATAAGGTGACTGTGATGGAATGGTCTTGTTGTTACTGAGCTGGAAACTCTAGGTTCCTGATTTCTAAGCTCAATGTGGAAAGGGAACGTATTTTATTGGGATGTAATTTGTGCTGTATCTAGTATCAATACATTACCACAAAGCCCACTGACTCACCATAAGAATCACCCTTGTTGTTTCCAATACATTATCGTTGTATGAATATCCCTATATATACTCAAATTATGCAATGAAATACAGAACCTAGTGGGTACAATTCTCAAATAGGTGGCATGATTGTTGATGTAGTCCGAGGTAATAAGTCAAGATGACGAAAGAATAGCGAATCAACTTGACAAGGAGCCGCTCCAAGGAAGGGGCGATACAACCAGGCACCATTGGTCTGGGTAGCAAAGACTACAACGAATCTGTTGCAATACTCATCTGCCTCATCATATGTGTCCTCACCTGGAATAAGACCTCCAGACTTCGTCATGTTGAACGATTCAAATATACAGTCTATAGAAAGCTTATATCTAGCAGGAGAGTTAGTTATATACATATATATATGACCCAAAAAAGGCTCAATACATTTGGGAATCAAAACTGTATAGGGCTACGCTACATAATCTTGAGAAACTCATGGTCGTCTTTGGTTAATAGCATTTTGATTTGTTGTTGTATATGTTTTTTTGTTTATTTTTCTCAATATTCCAACTACTCCCTCTCGGGCATAGGCTGAGAGCCTGTACATTCAACCGCTCTACATTGAACGGTGTAGCCCGTGAGGTCTCGCTCCAGTCTAGGAGGTGAGACATGTGAAACACTTTTAGCTGCAAACAGCCCCTGCCATTTTGCCTTCTGCGAAGGCATGGGGCTTAATTGCTCACTCACGGCTCGAAGCAGCCCCATCTATGAAGCTGCCTCGCTCCAGTGCTTCACTGTCTCATCCCCTAGACTCGGACCCTCACTCGCAGAACACCACCTATTGAGCAATGAAGTCACTAGGCACTATCACCCTGTAGCATATATTTTGAATATGGGAATATTCATACAGTGCTATTTATTCAGTGAACAATGAGCTTATGTATTTGGCGTTCAGGTGGGCTTTGTGGTAATGCACTGATACTAGGTACAGCACAAATTCCATCCCAATAATATCTTCCCATTGACAAATCGGGATTCGAACCCAGGTTGTTGTTGTTGCTGTTCCGCAGGCTGACTGGCCGAGCAGCCCCAAGGTCCCGAGCAAGGCCAAGGCCATAATTGAGCGCCATACCACTAATAAAGCCCAGGTGACCGAAGCCACTCCAAGATGGGGAGCTGATGAGGGTGCGGAAACGCCCGGGAAACCTAAGCCCCACCCAAGGACCTGTGCCCCTCACCAATTATCAAGGGAAAGTTGAGGGGCAAAGGAAAAATGTGACGCTTTGGCTCCCAATCTGCAACCTCTAGGTTGCCAGTAGGGAGGTCAATCCACGAAAGACACGCCGTCACTTGAGATCTAGAAAATATATAAGTAAAATGAACAGTGAGAGTAAGCTATGGGTATGGCAGAGATCGCTCAGCTCTCACTCTGATAGACCAGCTCATAACCACATGACTAGAACCCAGTCTTCTCAGCATCAGCTAGGAAAGGCCCTAGAAAGCCGCCTTCGGCGGGTAGGATAGCTCCCCTATTTCAACTCTTTTTGGGGTTGGGCACCCGCCCTCGATATTTTAGACACCCGGGTCCATTGGATTACCAGTCCAGTGGCAAGACCACTCACCACACCTCCCGTGGTATCCGTCTTGCAACACTATCCCACCCCTACTCTGTACAACTCTCCAACTGAAGAGTGAAACAATACTCCCAATCTTTCTTCAATTCAACTGCTGAGCTCTGGAACTCTCTCCCTGAATCCATCTTTCCCTCATCCTATAACTTAAGTTGTTTCAAACTCCATATGTCCAGACATTTTGGCTCGAACGTTTCTTGATTATGGCCCTGTCACTCTTTCTACTCTGGAGGAGGCACTCGCCACAGGCAGTTTTGCCTTTTATCTCCCTCATCCACATATAAAAAAAAACAATCTATATATACTGTATATATACAGTATACTGTATATATATATATATATATATATATATATATATATATATATATATATATATATATATATATATATATATATATATATAAATAAATATATATACAGTATATATATATATATATATATATATATATATATAGAGAGAGAGAGAGAGAATTCTTCTTCATTAATTCCTGTATTAGTTGTGTCTCTAATATCAATAGGTACCGAGCAAGACAATACCAGCATCGGTTTCTTACCAAACATTAAAGTAAGATCCATCAATTTTAATACAGGACCATCTAAGCTAAACTTACCACCCATTGTATAACCACCTTGTATAAATTACCTTACATAACATTACGTTGGGCAAGGTCGGAAGAAATAATTATACTCTTACCGTTATATCTTAAATTAAATAAACTCGAAGCCTTCGGGGTCAGCTCGAAACTTCGGGATCACCTCGAGGCTTGTGACTGTCAAGTAGTTTAGTGTTCGGAGAGTTGGCTATGGTCTTGGTTACATCACAGACTGAAATATATTCACTATTTTTCACAGGAGCTATATAAGCTGAAATTAATTAGATTGATGTTGCTACTAACCTTTATGACGAATAGATAATATATTGTACACTAGTTGAGATTAGTAAGGATAATAAAATATAATTAAATTAGTATGATTTGTTAAATAAAAACTATGTAGCATTATTAGGATTAATTGCAGCTTATCTCGCTACTGTGAATATAGTGAAGCTATTACAGTCTGTGATGTAACCAAGACCATAGCCAGCTAGGCAGCGGGAGAATCAAGTGGAAATGTGCAACAGGCAGTATAGTAGGGGAGACAAGAAATGTGCAACAGGCAGTATAGTAGGAGAGACAAGAAATGTGCAACAGGCAGTATAGTAGGAGAGACAAGAAATGTGCAACAGGCAGTATAGTAGGGGAGACAAGAAATGTGCAACAGGCAGTATAGTAGGGGAGACAAGAAATGTGCAACAGGCAGTATAGTAGGGGAGACAAGAAATGCGCATCAACTAGTATGAGAGACGGAGAGATCACCACATGAGAGTAGGTAGACAGTAATTAAGGGCAGATTTACACCTGGAGGATTTTTTTCTGAACCTCTTTTTCCCTCATGTTTAGCCCCATTGCTTGTGAGATTTAAAGACGCTTGCCCCATTAGTTTGGCGATTTTAAGAACCCTCACCCCATTTCTGTCAATTTTAAGACCATTCGTGCCATTTAGGTGTCGATTTTTTCCTGGCGAGCGATAGCGAGCCTGTAATTTAAGGGGAACCGGCCTTCGGCCGGGACATTTTTTTACCGAAAAATGTACAAATTTATTTTTGAAAGGGGGTAAAGGGGGAGTAATTTTAAGCTTGATGGAAGTCTAGGGAATCAACTAAAAACCTCCCCTTAATTAAGCCACAGGACACCGTAGATTGAGATTACATGACATTACTGCCTATTACATGAAAAACGCAACTTGCGACTGAGAGTTTAAGTCTCATTCCTTCCTTTGCGTGGTTCATAATAAATGTATACAGATTTTGAATTATTCATGAAAAAAGCAGAGCTAATGCATTTTTCGTGAACTCAGCAAATACGATACTCATTTCATGAAAGAAGGCATTTTTTGTCTAGTTGCATGAAATAAGCAATTACATCGATTAAGCGTAACATATATTGTATATACCGGTATATATATACAGTATATATATATATATATATATATATATATATATATATATATATTATATAGATATATATATATATATATATATATATATATATATATATATATATATATATATATATATATATATATATATACAACATATATATATATATATGTATGTGTGTGTGTGCATATATTTGTCCACACTAAAACTGTATAGAAAAAGGTTGGTTCGATGCAAAAATCTTAAAACGTAAACGCAATAAAAAATATTTAATCCATATTTAATTTAGCAATAATATTTTGATTGCGTTTACGTCTTAAACCTTGTGCAGTGAACCAACCTTTATTCACACATTCGGTGTGGAAAAATATATTCGCACATGCTTTACCACAAGAATCTTTATTTTCATGTTTAATATATATACTGTATATATATATATATATATATATATATATATATATATATATATATATATATATATATATATATATATAAAATTATACAGTATATGTATATATATATATATATATATATATATATATATATATATACTGTATATATTTATATAAACTGTACATGTATATATATATATACATACTCAGGCCCAATCCCCACTTTTCCTATTTTGTTTTTTTATTGGGGGAGGGCGGGGGGGGGGGGGGGTCACTCAAGACAGAGCCAGAATAGGGACAACACAACAGAAAACAATGAACACACAAAGACAAAACACAAATTCACACACATCTAGGCCATCCAGGAGAATACCCAGAGACCAGGGTCACCAAGGTCCCTCCAGCATTCTCCCGGCCCCCGACCACCCGGAGAGGTTCCGATCTCAGCAGGCAGACATGCAGCGAAGCCCTACCACCACAAGCCCGCCCACCACACTTCCAGGCCCACCCTTCATATAAACCGCCTCCCCGGGCCAGGCGCCTGATGGACTATTATCTAGTCCAACTTGCGCCCGACCCTTTCCCCCAAGTGACTACGTGTTCACTCCTCTATTCACAAGCATTCTCCATTCATTCCTGTTTATTACCACTTCCCTTGCCTGATCTATAGTCATTCCTCTATCATCCAAAGCTTCCCTTACACAGTCTCTCCATCTCAATGGGGGTCTTCCTGCCCCTCTATCTCCCCTTGTATCTGACATATTCTCTTTGTAAGCCTGCATCTTCCATTCGCTCAACATAACCATACCAGCTCAGCATCCTTCTGTCCACTCTGGCCGACAAATGTTCCTGCTGTCCCACTCTCCTATTAGCTTCTAAGAGTCACTCCACACATACTCCTTAAGCAGATCATCTCCATCACATCCAGCTTTCTTCTCTCCTTTTCCTTCAGAGCCCATATCTCAGCCCCATACATCATTGTTGGCACAACAATTCCTTGATACATTGCACGTTTTACTTTCATTTCCGAGATTTCTCATCTTCCACATACTTCCCATTGCTCCGAAAACCTTCCTTCCTTCATACACTTTCTGTTTTACCTCCATTTCCACACCTCCACTCCTGCTTATCATTCCTCCTAGATATTTAAAACACTCTACTTGTTCCAATGTTTCCCCATCCAGCCTCACATCTAGATTCACCTTACGATCAACCCTATTACACACCATTACTTTACTTTTATTGTCGTTCACCTTCAGTTTCCTCCTCCTACAAACCACACCAAACTCTTTGACTACCTGCTGCAGTTTCTCCTCAGAATTCTCCACCAACGCTGTGTCATCAGCGAACAGCAACTGATTCAACTCCCAAGCTCTACCATTCTTTCCTACTAAACCCAATCCTCTTCCCATAGTTCTCATTTTCACCTCCCTCACAACACCATCCATAAACATATTAAACAGCCATGGTGATATTACACAACCCTGTCGCAAACCTACATTTACCTGAAACCATTCACTCAACTCACCAGTTCCTACTCTAACACACGCTCTGCTCTCTCCATAAAAACTCTTAACTGCTTTTAACAAATATCCTCCAATTTCATAAATCCTTAACACCTTCCACATTGCTTCACGATCCACACGATCATGCGTTTTATTCCAAATCCGTAAAAGCCCAAAATATCTCCTTATGCTTCTCTAAATACTTCTCGCATAACTGTCTTACTGCAAAAATCTGATCCACGCACCCTCTTCCCCTCCTAAAACTGCACTGTTCTTCTCCTATTGCAACTTCCGTACACTTTATTATCCTCTCTATCAACACCCTGCCATACAGCTTTCCAACCACTGATAATAAACTAATACCTCTATAACTTGAACACTCCTGCCGATCTCCCTTCCCCTTGTACAACGGCACAATACATGCACTCTTCCAGTCTATTGGTACCATTGACACAGCAAAGCACACATTAAAAAGTCTCACCAACCAATCTATTATCACATCTCCACCCTTCTTTATACACTCCACAGCAATACCATCCAAACCTTCTGCTTTTCCCGCTCTCATTTGCTTCACTGCTTCTTTCACTTCATTTTCCTCAATCCTTTCATTCATTCCCTGCCACCTGGGTGGCCTATCTCCATCAACCACTGCTTCAATCACTGCTTCTCTTCCATCTCTTACATTTAGCAAATATTCAAAATACTCACTTCAACTCTTTCCACTAGTAGTTCTCCATTTGCATCTTTCACTGACTCTTCCCTCTTTTGTCCTCCTTTCTTTACTCTATGTACCTCCTTCCAAAACATCTTACGTTCTTCAAAATTCTCACTCAACCTTTGACCCCACCGTTCGTTTGCATCTTTTTTCGCTTCTCTAATCCTCCGCTTTACCTCTCTCCTTTTCTCCTTGTACTTCTCCCATACCTCAACACTACCATCCTGTAAAACCCTCTCAAAACACTGTCTCTTTTCCTCAACTACATATCTCACTGTATCATTCCACCACTCGCTTCCCTTCCTGATACCTCTGCTTCCTACTTTCCTTTGACTGCATAATTACACTACCTCTGCAATTGTGTTCACTCCTTCCTTAAACTGTTGCCATTCAACCTCTACTTCTCTCTCTTCCATCTCTCTCACTTCCATCCACTTTTCATTTAGTCTTTCCTTGTACTCCCTCTCTTTTGTACTCTTCTCTAACTCATTAACTTTTATTACCTTTCTTACTTCACGCTTGTCTCTCATTCTCCTGTAACTCCTAACTCTTAGCTTTCCCTCCACCAGGTAATGATCCGACATAACCTCCGCCTCACCTCTCAGCACATTCACATCCAGCAGGCTACACAATATTTCCCTTGTCACCAGCACATAATCCATCAATGCCCTCTCTACAATATTTCCTTCCACAAGTCTATGCCACGTGTACTTGTGTATGCGTCTTTTTTTGAAGAACGTATTATCTACACTCATATACTGTATATATATATATATATATATGAACAGAGTGGTCTGTGTGTGTGGGGGGGGGGGGGTAGATATTAATTATATAGGGGAGTATGTGTCTGTGTATGCATCGGGGTGTTTGTGTGTTTAGAATGGGTGTGTGGGAGTGTGTGTTCGTGTTTATAAGTGAATTATTTGCGTGTCTGTGTGTTTGTCTGCTTGCATTTAAACATACAGTTCTTCCCACGAGAGCATTTGGCAGCCGTTCCTATCTTATTAAGGTGGGATGGTCTTCATTGTTTCTTATTTTTATAAACTTTCTATTAATATATTTTGTTTCTTCCCTATATCTCCATCAAGCTTACAAAACACTACCTAGAACCCCCTTCCAGATAAATTTGTATATTTTTTTTTTTTTTTTTTTTGGTAAAAGAAGGTCGATTCCTCTTAAAATTACAGGCTCGCTATCGCTCGCCAAGATAAAATCGACACTTAAATGGCTTGAAAGGTTTTAATATTTACAACGAAAGGGGGTGAAAGGTGTTAACATCGTCAAACTAATGGGCCGAAAGTATTATAATCTCAAATATAATGGGGCTAAACATGAGGAAGACAGGGGACCAGAAAAATGACCCATCTCCCCCTAACCCTTTTAGTACCTTGCCGTTATTATTTCCGTTGTATTCTTCCTAAAGCCTGGTTCACACATAGACGAGTCGGTGCCTGAGTCCAACACGAGTGACACTCGTCGATTATTGGCGTTGCTGGAGGCCGATTACTACACGAGTAGTAACTGATCCCGAGTCAACACGAGTGTTACACGAGTCAACACGTGTTCAGACAAGAGTCCGTACGAGTAACAGAGAGTCAACACGAGTGTAACACGAACCCAACACGAGTGTCATAAATTTGAAAAATAACGGTCAAATTCCAGGGTACGAAAACAAAGAGTCGGTACGAGTCAACAAGAGTCAAGAAGAGTGTAACAAGAGTCAACAAGAGTGTAACAAGAGTCAACAAGAGTGGAACAAGAGTCACAATGAGTGCTCCCAAGAGTGGCCCCCATTGTGCAGGTGCCTGATTCACCCAAGAGTGTAACAAGAGTCAACACGAGTCACAAAGAGTTATGCAGAGTTCAACAAGAGTCACGAAGAGTCAACAAGAGTCAACACGAGTCACGAAGAGTCAACAGGGGTCAACACGAGTCTACACGTATGTCCTTCGGACTCGTGACGGGGACAAGAAATTTCATGCATGTATGACATTTTTGGGCCACGTGGCGAGTACCCAGGACACACCCCGATACACGGAGAGTATACACGAGTGTAACACGAGTCTACACAAGTGTTGCAGAGTATTGACGAGTCATTGCCGAATAGCAAAATTTCATCACTCGTGTTGGACTCGAGCACCGACTCGTCTATGTGTGAAACAGGCTTAACACTAAGTGAAAAATTTACAAATTTATCTTAAAGGAGGGTCTCTGGGGAGGAGGGTGTTTATTAAGCTTGATGAAGGTCTAGGGAGGAAACTATAAACATAAGCATATATATACATAAATGAACAAACACATACGCCCATCCCCCCTTAACATCATGACACACACTAGCGATTATACGGGAATGTTTTACGGATAAACATAAAGGACAGTTATATTGCAGAGTGGTCGAGCCCCTATCTTTCCCTATATCTTTCCAAATGAGGATAACTAAACTCCTCTTGCATTTACGGGGGAGGTACTTGCTTTTTCTCTCTCATGTTTAGTCCCATTTGCTTGGAGATTTTAAGACGTTCGTTCCATTAGTTTGGCGATTTTATAACCTTTCGCCCCATTTCTTTGTCATTATATATATAAAGACCTTACGTGCCATTTACGTGTCGATTTATTCCTTGTGAGCGATAGCGAGCCTGTAATTTTAGGAGGAAGCCGCCTTCGGCCGAGATATGTTTCTACCGAAAAATTTACAATTTTATCTCGAATGGGGGTCTAGAGGATGTTATTTAAAGCATGATGGAGGCCTAGCAAGGAAATTATAAAAAAACATTATATATATATACTGTATATATACCCGGTATATATATATATATATTTTATTAATTTCACCACAACACCAAACACCCCCAATTAAATTAATTAAAGTATATATGATCCGCCGGGATTCGAACCCGGGCTATATATATATATTTTTGTTTAAGAGACAATGAACGGAGGAAGGAAAAACACAGATAAAACAAAAAGGTCCATGTGCCTAAAGGCATCCTCCATTCATAAAATGCTTGTAACAACTGGATTTAAACATTTGTAGATTGTAAGTTTGTGGAAAGCAATTCGAGGGAAGTGAATTCCAAAGAGTAGTAGCTCTGGGGATAAATGAATTCTGATAAGCAGAAGTTCTGCATTGTGGAGGAGAAAGTGTAAATTCATGGGCGCTCTCAGCTGCCCTAGTTCTACGGGGAAAGATGTGGAGAGGCGGCACAATTGAAGCAAGTTCCTCGGAACAATTGCTGTGAAAATATCTGTAGAATAATGCAAGGGATGCAACGTTTCTTCGTATGGATAATGTAGGAAGGTCCTGTGTGATTGCAGGGTTATTGATTAATCTAATAGCTTTATTTTGAATTTTGTCCAACTGCCTCAATGCAACCACTCCACTTCCACCCCACAGAGGTGAACAGTAATCCATCTGAGAACGCACATGACTTTTATATATCACGGCCAACTGCTCGTCAGTGAAGAATTCTCGAACTCTGTATAGGAGTCCCAGTTTTTTAGAGGCATTCTTAGCAATGCTTCTAACATAATGTGTCCAGCTCAAGTTAGTAGTTAATGTTACACCGAGAATGTCAATACTAGGGGAAGTGGGAATATTTACATCATTAAAAAATATATGGGAGTCAGTGAGATTCTGTCGGTTAGAAAATTGAATGTACTTGGTTTTCTGTGCATTAAAGGAAACTAGATTCTTTTGTCCCCATCCATTAATTCTAGAAAGGTCCTGGTTCAGAGAAATTGCAGTGTTTATTTTTGAATTTATAAGATCGGGTTGGGTGAAAGAAGTGGTAAATGTGAAGGAACTGTGGAGTGTTGAGTCATCTGCGTAGGAATGTATTGGATTATGAGTGGTAGATATGAGATCATTGATATGAATGAGGAACAGAATTGGGGCCAAAACTGATCCCTGGGGAACACCAGCATTTATTGAGTGAAATTGAGAATAAAGGCCATCTACCATTACACGTAATTTTCTGTTATGAAGATAAGAAGAAATTAGTGGAACTAATGATGCAAGGCCGTAGTGTGACATCTTCGACAATAAGGATTGATGCCAGACTCTATCAAATGCCTTTGATATATCCAGTGCTATTGTATGTGTTTCACCATGTTGGTCTGTAGCTTGGTTGATTTGATGCGTAAGAAGTTGATCGACATCGTCTAATATATATAATTATATAATTACATAATTATATAATTAGACCAACAGCTAAATACTACCCCCACAAAGCGAAAGGTGCAAGCTTACTAACATTAAATCATAAGCCCATGCAACCCTTGAGTCAGGATCTCTTCCCAGACATTCAACCCCTTCTGTACCGGAGCCGTCTTTTAAATTTTATTCTAGCTATATAAAGACGATATTGTGCAGTTTAAGAAGGATCTGTCGAGGTAAAAATTGTTATGTGAGACACTTCGAAGCCTGTTAATTGCTGGAGGCCCTTTTGTAAATTGACTAATATCGTTTAATAGTAGCTAGCATAAAGTAAAAAGGACGGCACTGGTACAGAAAGGGTTAACAAATCCTCCAGAACTGCAACAAATACCAGGTGCCTTAATTCCAGCCTAACCACAACCTCCTTGTTTCAACAGGGGAGGTGGAGTCTTTGCTAATAGGCGCCTTCAAAGTAGCTGTATGTCCAGAATATTTTCTCTGATTCTTTTAATTGTTGGCTGTACAATTATAGGCTATAGCAGAAAATCCAAAAATCTTGCAAGGGTTAATTGATATCATATACTGCTCTTCCTTGTATTTTTTTCTGACGCCATCCATATATACTGTATATATATTGAACAACCATGGAGACATCACACACCCTTGCTTTCAGCCAACATTCAGATCAAAGAACTCGCTCTGTTCATTCTCCACACGCACTGATGTCTTTGCACCCTCATACATGCTCTTCAATGCTTTCAGCAACTTGCCAGCTACTGCTTATATGCTCCGTACTTTTAGCAGACCTTCTCTATGAAATCTGTCATAGGCCTTCTCCAAGTCCATTAAGGCATCATACATCTTTTGTCCATTCTCCAGATATTTCTCCACAACCCATTTCAAGGCAGAAATCTGGTTTACACATCCTCTTCCCTTCCTAAACCCGCCCTGCTCGTCACCTACCCATTTCTCCGTTCTTGTTCTCATTTGCCTTCCCATAATCTACTTTCAGATCGCAAGTATGGGTTCCTTAAAGGCCACTCTATTGGTGATCTTCTTTCATATCTAACTAAATCTTGGTCATCCTCCTTTCGGGACTTTGGTGAGACCTTTTCTATTGCGCTACACATATCAAAAGCCTTTGATAGAATCGGGCACAAATCTCTAATTTCTGAACTTCTCTCTTTCGGTTTCTATCCCTCCATCTGTATCTTTATCTCTAATTTACTTTCTGGCCGTTCCATAGCTGCGGTTGTGAACAACCATCGCTCACTTCCTCAACCTATCAATTCCAGTGTTCCTCAGGGTTCTGTCCTGTCTCCTGTTCTCTTTTATAATGTTCATTATGATCTCCTCAACTTTACCTCTAGCTCTATCCACTCATATGCTGATGACACTACCGTATACTATTCAACGAGCTTTCAATAATCACCAAGCATGTAATCACTCCAAAAACTCATGTGATGAGGCCATAGTACACCTATCTTCTGATCTAGCAATTATTTCAGATTGGGGCAGAGAAAATGTTGTTACTTTCATTGTTTACAAAGCTCAATTTCTCCATCTATCTATACCCGTCACAATCTTCCACACTACTATCCTCTATACTTTAACAATACACAAATGAACTCTTCACCTTCTCTCAATATTATTGTTTTGTGTTTTTCCTAACCTTTCTTGGAAAGTCATATTACCACTCATGCGAAATCAACTTCCCTGAAGTTAGGTGTGCTCAACCGTCTTTGTGGGTTTCTTGCTTTGCACACCTTTGTGCTTTGTATAGGGGCACAGTGCGCCCATGTATCGAGTATTGTTTGCATGTGCTGCACTTCTCGAAATGGTAGAGTCAAAAGCATTTGTCTCGTCAACTCAGTTCTTACTAATTCCCTACAATCTCTCTCTACACACCACAATGTTGCATCTCTCTCACTCTTCTATTGCTATTGCAATAATCAGTGTTCTTCAGAGCTTTCTCAGTGTATAGCTTCTCACCTACGGAGAATGGGACACACTGTCACCCCTATTCTGTCCAACTCTCTAACCCAAGGCTGAAGCAATTTTCCCAGTCTTTCTTCTACTCAACAAGTAAGCTCATTCTGTGACTTAAGCTGCTTCAAGCAGCTTTTAACTTTCAACTTTGGGAGAGACACTTGTTACAGGCAGCTCTACGTTTTCTGTCCTGCATTCAAATAAAAAATAAAAAAGTTAGTCAGTAAGGTATGGATGTCAAGCTTCTGTTGACAGTAATATAATTACACATACTGTGTGTGTGTTCATAAATATGTGTGTGTATATGTGTGGGTGTGCGCGCGCGATCTTGCGTGCACGGATAAGGATAATTATAATACAATTATTTAGATAATGTCTCCTAATCTCCCTATATTCAACCAAATCCACATTCCTTCCCTTCCACCTCGGCTGTAAATAATATGGGTTTCTAGAAGGTACAAAAAGGGTAGTTGGAGTGTTTCAAATACTATTATCCTCTTAAGGGGGGTGACCTGTTTTTGTTCTGTCTTTTTTTATCTTTATCTGGCTTGTATTCATTTGGCCCCATTCAGCCTACTGTTTTAAGACGTTTATCCCCATCCAGGTGTCAATATTTTACTGGTGAGCGGTAGCGAGCCAGCATATTTTTATTTTTTGTTTGACAGCAGGCTAAATTTGTAAATTTTTCGATAGAAAATTTTCTCCGGCGAAGCCGGATTTCTTTCATATAATGCTGGCTTGCTATCACTCGCCAGGAAGAAATCGACACCTAGATGGGGATAAACGTCTTAAAATAGTTGGCTGAATGGGGCCGAATGATTACAAGCCAGAGAAAGAGAAAAGGACAGAAATAAAAAAAGCAGGTCACCCCCCTTAAAGGAGCCCACCTCGTTTGATTCTTCTCTCTCTTTCCCTTTTTCTATAGATTGTGTCTACTCGGCCTCATTCACCCTAGTGTTTTAATAAGACGTTTATAACCATCCAGGTGTTGATTTGTTTTCCTAGCGAGTACCAGCGAGCCAGCATATGTTTAAAAATAGTTTTGACAGCAGGCCAAATTTGTCATTTGTTGATAGCAAAATTTCTCCGGCAAAGCCGGATTTCTTCATACAATGCTTGCTCGCTATCGCTTGCCAAGAATAAATCGACACCTGGATGGGAATAAACGTCTTAAAACAGTAGGCTGAAGGGGGCCGCATGGATACAAGCCAGATAAAGACAGAAAAGGAAAACAAACAAAAAACAGGTCACCCCCCTTAACGAACAATAGTCGTGATAAATCCATCTAATGAAAGGTATACCAAATATTCAAGAGTTAATTACTATCAATTCACCTAACTCGATTATAGATACATTTTGTTTATACCGTTGATTATTATTTACATTGTACTCCCTTCTTCCTGGCTAGAAACGTATGGTCGCGCTAATAAGTCATGTCCCAGCTGTCTGTACGTGTGGCTCGTTCTGTGCTGTATTAATGTCTGTCAGATGTTGAATAGGGTGTGTAAGTGTAGGAATAGGTTTGTATATCCCCCTCGAAATAAATAAATTAAGTTTAAATATTGCTGATACCAATTATTGATCAAAACATACTTGGTGCCGAGACATCACTTATTAGCGCGATTGTACTTATTATTTTAGTAGGGTGATGGATGCATGTATTATTGTGTTGTAGCTAATATTCTAAGATGTTTATTAAGGAGGGATGGGCAGGTTTTCTTGACAACTTTCTCCCTCATGGCCCCATTATTTTGAGATTTTAAGACATTTGGCCCATTATGTTGACGATTTTAACACCTTTCGCCCCATTTCTTCGTCAATATTTAGACCTTTCGCGCTATTTAGGTGTCGATTTTTTCTCTGGCGAACGATAGTGACCCTGTAATGTTGTAAGAAAAGGCCTTCAGCTGGGACATTTTTCTACCGAAAAATTTACAAATTAATCTAGAAGGGGGATCTAACGGATGATTTTTTAAATTTGATGGAGGTCTAGGGAGGAAACTAGAAAAATAATGAATACATGCTAAAAATCAACCAAAAAGTGAACCATCCCCCCTTAAACAGAGTCAAAAGAGGAAGGGGAGTCAAAGAGATAACCCAGGTTCCATTATTTGATCCCTTTCCTTGATAAGACATGCTTAACTTATATAAAATCGTCTTGCGTTCACTAGACGACTATAGAAACACGCCATGGTATTGAGAAACGTTAACCCTTTCAGCACTCTAAAACGTTTTAATTTTATAATGGCTGTCATCGGAAGATTAAAGTTTAATTGCATTTGGTTTTTATCTTATTGATTCAGAGATCTTTTCAAAGCTTATGTATATTTTAACTTCCTCCCTAAACCTCTATCAAGTTTATAAAATCGCCATCCCAAGACCCTTCTTCGAGAGAAATTTGTAAAAAAAAAATTGGTAGAAAAATGTCTGCCGAAGGCCAGTTCCTCCTAAAATACAGGCTCACTATCGCTCGCCAGGATAAACTCGACACCTAAATGGCACAAAAGGTCTAAATATAAACAAAGAATATAGACAAGTAATATAGACAAATGGGCGGAAAAAATATAATTTGAAAACTAATGGGGTTAAACATGAAGGAGAAGGGGATTCAGAAGAAAAACTAATACTTCCCCTTAATTGGTACGTGTCTCTGTGTATAAATAAGTGTATCTGTATTTTATGTCTCTAAGATATAATGTATCTATGTATGGTGTGTGTGTATATACAGTATATAGAGGAGGTGTGGCAGAGTGGTCTTGCCACTGGGCTGGTAATCCAATGGACCCGGGTTCGATTCCCAATATGTCAATGGGAAGATATTATTGGGATGGAATTTGTGCTGTGCCTAGTTTCAGTGCATTACCACAGCACACCGAAATGCCAAAAAAAAAAAAATCATTGTTCCCTGATTAAAATAGCATTGTATGAATATTCCCATATTCGAAATATGTTACAGGGGGGCAATGCCTAGTGAGTTAATTGCTCAATAGGTGGCGTTCTGAGAGTAAGGGTCCGAGTGTGGGGGGTGAGACCGTGAAGCGCAGAGGAGAAGCGGCTTCAGAGATGGAGTTGCTTCGAGCTGGGGTGCTTCGCATGTCTCACTCCCTAGACTGGAAGAAGACCTCACGGGCCTCACCGTGTTCAGCGGTGTAGTGTAAAGGTATATGCCCGAGAGGGAGTAGTTGGAATATAGAAAAAAAAAAAAAAAATCTTTGTGTATAGTGTCTCAAAAATAATGTCTCCATGTCTTATGGCTGTGTATAAATAAGTGTTTGTGTATAAATAAGTGTATTTGTGTGTGTGTATAATGTTTGTGTATAAATAAGTGTGTATTTGTGTGTGTGTATAATGTTTGTGTATAAATAAGTGTGTATTTGTGTGTGTGTATAATGTTTGTGTATAAATAAGTGTGTATTTGTGTGTGTGTATAATGTTTGTGTGTGCGTCTACAATGTTTGTGTATAAATAAGTGTGTGCGTCTACAATGTTTGTGTATAAATAAGTGTGTGTGTCTACAATGTTTGTGTATAAATAAGTGTGTGTGTCTACAATGTTTGTGTATAAATAAGTGTGGGTGTCTACAATGTTTGTGTATAAATTAGTGTGTGTGTATACAGTTTGTGTATAAATAAGTGTGTGTGTTTGTGTGCGTGTGTGTGTGTGTGTAAAAAGTTTGTGTATAGATGTGTTTGTGTATAATGTTTGTGTACAAATAAGCGTGTCTGTGTATTGTGATTTGGGTCTGGGATGCATCATATATTTGTGTTTATTATTATTATTATTATTATTATATATATTTTTTTTTCTTTTTTTTTTGCATCTTTATGTTATGCAAGTTCATTTGTGTGAGTTCTGGACACGTTATGGTATCTCGCCCGACTGGCGCCAGTCGCCCACGTATGTGTGTATAGGGGTATTGGGGGGAGGGGGGGGGGTATGTCTGACCACAATGTAGAAGTAGCTAAAATTAGGATACAAAAGAAGTGGGTGAGGAGAGCTGGAGGGAGGTGAGAGGAAGGTGGAGTGGAGTAGAGGGTGGACACTGGACAGGTTGCAGGAGGAGGATATCAGGGAAGAGGTTTAGAGAACAGTAGAGAGATGACTAGGTAGGTTTGACCTGGAGGGTATGGAGGAAGTGCAAGAGGTGAGCAAAGTGTTTAAGGAAGAGTTATGTGCAGCATGTGAGGAGGTGTGTGGAGTAAGGAGAAGAGGGAAGGGAGTGAAGGGTACAGCGTGGTGGACTGAAGAGGTAAACATAGCTGTTGAAGACAAGAAAGTGTATAGAGAGCGGTTGGATAGTAGAGGGAATGAAGATTTGAGACAGAAAAGAGCGAGGTACTTGGAGAAAAAGAGAATGGCGAAGAGAATAGTGAAGGAAAGTAAGAGAAGAGCAGATGAAGAATTTGGAAAGAATCTACTGTAAGTGTAAAATGGAGGGAGTGTAAGAAACTGTTCTGGAAAGAGGTCAAGAAAGTTAGGGAGGGTAGCAAGGGAAATAGTAAGGGTGTGAAAGATAAGAATGGGCGAGTGATAGCCGAGAAGCAAGAGAGGTACTTACTTACACTTTTCCGTTTAACTCATTGAGTGACAGAACTATTGAGTACATTATATAACAGTGACTGTACCTTTCCCTTGCATATACGAGAAAATCTTTGTTTCAACAATTCGAAGTATAGAGGTTTTGATTTGAATGGTATCGGACCTGAGAACCACTTTAACTTAGTTCCTATCCCTAACTGTAAATATACTGAATCATATCCCCCTTTAAATGAAATCGAGTTGTTGTTGTTTTTGTTGTTGTTGTTGTTGTTGTTCCCCAAGCTGCCTGGCCGAACAGCCCCAAGGCCCCGAGCAATTCCAAGGCCATAACCGAGTGCTCCCGACCACAATAAAGCCTGGGTGACCGAAGCCACTCCATGGCGGGGGGCTGAGAAGGGTGCGGAAACGCCCGGGAAACCAAAGCCCCACCCAGGGCCCTGTGCCCCTCAGCAATTATGAAGAGAAAGTTGAGGGGCAAGGGAAAAATGTGACGCTTTGGCTTCCAATCTTGGTAGATTGGGAGGTCAATCCACGGAAGAGACGCCGTCACTTGAGATCTAGAAAATATATAAGTTAAAGGAAAAATCAGAGTAAGCTATGGGTATGGCAGAGATTTCTCAGCTCTCACTCTGATAGACCAGCCCATCACCACATGACTAGAACCCAATCCTCTCAGCATCAGCTAGGAAAGGCCCTAGAAAGCCGCCTTTGGCGGGGGGATAGCTCCCCTATTTCAACCCCTTTCGGGGTTGGGCACTCGCCCTGAAATCGAGTTCTCTGTTATGTCTTTTAATATTAGTTCATGTCATCAAAATTTTGCTAAAGTCGCTGCAGAATTATCAACTGTCTGGCAAGGCAGTCGAGGTAAATAAGTGTTGTCAGATATTTCAAAAAGTTTCGGACACTGACTAATACTCTGAGGGATAAGCACTTTTCCCAGTAACTATAAAGGTACCAATAACACTTGTTGAGCGAAAACCACTGGAATCTATGACAACACTTAATACCCCCGATTGTACAGTAATAGGATTATGTGAGACCAGGCTCACTAAAGACATAGAACAACTGTACAACCTCGAATCTTATTCCATATATACAAATCATTGCTCAAACCCAAAAGGGTGGAGTTTGTCTTTTTGTGAAAGACAATTACTCAACACGAGTCGGAGAGGATTTATGCTATATGCTTAAACATATTGAGTCACTTTTTATTGAAATTGTTGATAAAAGTGTTAAGTTCTTAATAGGTATCATATATAGGCGACCGGATACTAATGTTAATGAGTTCTTATCTGAGCTGAAAAATATCATGGAACAAACTGGATGTAATGAAAATGTGAACAATTGTATAAAGGGAGACTTTAACAAGGATGTAATGAAAGTTGAAAATGTAAGACATGTTCAAGATTATGTATCTCAATTCTATGAACTCGGATATTTTCCAGTGATAACGAAACCCAAACGAGTTACTCAAAGTTCAGCGACTATTATTGATAATATAATTATGGAGTAATAATATTGACGACGTTACGTCCAGTAGCATATTCCTCACATATAGTTCTGACCACTTTCCAGTCCTAATAAGGTTAAATATAGATCACAGAATTAGCGACCTAAAACATGAAAAAATACAGTACAGATTATAGAGACAAGAACACGATAGAAAGTTTCAATCTTTACTGACCGAAACAAACAAATATAAGGTGAGAAACTGTGAGGATTGTGATTAGGCGTTTCAACATTTCAATGCTATAATTAGTGACCTATATAACGAATGTTATCCAATTAAAGAATAACAAATAAACGTAAATATGTAAGCAAACCATGGGTAACTGACGATATTCAAGCATTTAAGGGGGGTCACCGTTTTTGTTTTATCTTTCTCTCCTTTATTCTCTTTCCCTGGCTTATATCCATTCGGCCCCATTCAGCCAACTGTTTTAAGATGTTTATTCCCATCCAGGTGTCGATTTCTTCCTGGTGAGCGATTGCGAGCCAGCATTGTATGGAGAAATCCGGCTTCGGCGGAGAAATTTTTCTATCGAAAAATGTACAAATTTTGCTTGCTGTCAAAACAAAAATATATATATATATGCTGGCTCGCTACCGCTCGCCAGGAAAACATTGACACCTGGATGAGGGTAAACGTCTTAAAACAGTAGGCTGAATGGGGCCAAACGAATAAAAGCCAAAGAGAGAGAGAGAGAGAGAGAGAAAGAGAAAACAAGCGAGGTGGGCTCCCTTAATCAAACACAAAAATGCGCCTTATAAGAAATTCCTGAAACAACCAATTACATAAGAAGACGAATATACAGTATACTGTACGGTACCGAAACTATCTGAACACACTTCTGACCACAGCCGAAAGAAACTGTTTCAAAGAAAAAATAGCTAACACATCTAACAATGGTAAGGTGACGTGGAAAGTGCTCAATAACATTCTCAATAGAAATCAGAGAAAAGATAAAATTAGTTCATTAAAAATCAACTCTGATAGTGAGGAATTTAGCGACCCAATTCTCAAAGAGGAACCGGCCTTCGGCCTGGACATTTTTCTACCGAAATATTTACAAATTTATCTTGAAGGGGGGTCTAGGGGTTGTTTTTCTAAGCTTGATGGAGGTCTAGAAAGAAAGCTAAAAATATATATGAATAAATGAATGAATAGACCAAACAAACAGCCAGTCTCCCCTTAAGGTGAATGTATCTCGCTTATCGGGAATCATCTACAAAACTCGTGATAAACTGCCCCAATTTGCCTTAAGAATTATATACTTTTCTTTGGTCTATCCTCACCTTTTGTATTGTAATAGTCTCTGGTCTTCTGCTTATAATTCTAATCTCCAACCGCTCTCCATAATACACAAGACAATTGACCACTTGCGAGTTTCGTTCTAGAAGGAAGTTGGAGCTGTAGACATCGATATTTAGCAGAATTACCAACTAATATGGTCGTTGTACATTCATAACTAATATGGTCGTTGTACATTCATAACTACATAATATGGTCGTTGTACATTCATAACTACATAATATGGTCGTTGTACATTCATAACTAATATGGTCGTTGTACATTCATAACTACATAATATGGTCGTTGTACATTCATAACTACATAATATGGTCGTTGTACATTCATAACTAATATGGTCGTTGTACATTAAACTACTATAACGTATAGTACGAGACACATAACTACATAATATGGTCGTTGTACATTATAACGTATAGTACGAGTACATTCATAACTACATAATATGGTCGTTGTACATTCATAACTAATATGGTCGTTGTACATTCATAACTACATAATATGGTCGTTGTACATTCATAACTACATAATATGGTCGTATAGTACATTCAAACTAGTGACTTACATTCATAACGTATAGTACGAGACCAATTCAACAGTGACTTCATCCATTAGAGACACCTACAGTGACTTACTATAACAATGTTTATGGCTCCAACTTCCTTAGTAGCCGAGACACACGCAGTGACTTATAATAACTATAACGTATAGTACGAGACACAACACAGTGACTTACTATAACGTATAGTACGAGACACAACACAGTGACTTACTATAACGTATAGTACGAGACACAACACAGTGACTTACTATAACGTATAGTACGAGACACAACACAGTGACTTACTATAACGTATAGTACGAGACACAACACAGTGACTTACTATAACGTATAGTACGACACAACACAGTGACTTACTATAACGTATAGTACGAGACACAACACAGTGACTTACTATAACGTATAGTACGAGACACAACACAGTGACTTACTATAACGTATAGTACGAGACACAACACAGTGACTTACTATAACGTATAGTACGAGACACAACACAGTGACTTACTATAACGTATAGTACGAGACACAACACAGTGACTTACTATAACGTATAGTACGAGACACAACACAGTGACTTACTATAACGTATAGTACGAGACACAACACAGTGACTTACTATAACGTATAGTACGAGACACAACACAGTGACTTACTATAACGTATAGTACGAGACACAACACAGTGACTTACTATAACGTATAGTACGAGACACAACACAGTGACTTACTATAACGTATAGTACGAGACACAACACAGTGACTTACTATAACGTATAGTACGAGACACAACACAGTGACTTACTATAACGTATAGTACGAGACACAACACAGTGACTTACTATAACGTATAGTACGAGACACAACACAGTGACTTACTATAACGTATAGTACGAGACACAACACAGTGACTTACTATAACGTATAGTACGAGACACAACACAGTGACTTACTATAACGTATAGTACGAGACACAACACAGTGACTTACTATAACGTATAGTACGAGACACAACACAGTGACTTACTATAACGTATAGTACGAGACACAACACAGTGACTTACTATAACGTAGTACGAGACACAACACAGTGACTTACTATAACGTATAGTACGAGACACAACACAGTGACTTACTCTAACGTATAGTACGAGACACAACACAGTGACTTACTATAACGTATAGTACGAGACACAACACAGTGACTTACTATAACGTATAGTACGAGACACAACACAGTGACTTACTATAACGTATAGTACGAGACACAACACAGTGACTTACTATAACGTATAGTACGAGACACAACACAGTGACTTACTATAACGTATAGTACGAGACACAACACAGTGACTTGCTCGGTGGAGAGTAAAATATTCTTATTATTTGTGACATTAATAACTATTCTACAGCCGTTCTTGTTTGTAAGTCTCTTAAGGGGAGGTTTTTAGTGTGTTTCCTAGACTTCCATCAAGCTTGAAATTACACCCCCTTGATCCCCTTTCAAGATAAATTTGTACATTTTTCGGTAGAAAATGTCCCAGCCGAAGGCCGGTTCCTCTTAAATTACAGGTTCGCTATCGCTCGCCAGGAAATAATCGACACCTAAATGGGACGAAAGGTCTTAAAAGTGACATAAAGGGGGTGAAACTTCTTAAAATTGCCAAACTAATGGGGCGAACGTCTTAAAATTTCAAAAGCAATGGGGCTAAACATGAGGGAGAAAGGGGCAAAGAAAAAAATTCCTCAAGTGGAAATCTCCCCTTAATAATCTCATATCCTGTCCTATTCAATTTCTCTCCAATGATCTACAGCGGTACAATTATTATGTTCTATCCAACAACCAACTCTACTCCTAAAATCGATTAATGACATATTACAAACACATGTGGCAGTCCGTGGATTCGAACCCAGGACGCTCACACCGAATATCAACACCTTATACATTGCACCACGAAGGCAGTCTTAGAAATAATAATATATTGCAGACTCCCCTCGTGCATTCCAACCAAATCCAACTATTGACTCACTATAGAGGTAGTCAACTGAGGTATTCACTCCCTCCAGCCATAAGGAAAATTAAAACCCTAGCTACACTTAAATCAAAATTAAAGAACTTGTACAGTATATCTCCCTTTCTTAACAAGATTAAGTTAAGCAAATAGCAAAACAGTCTAACCGTATGTATTACCATCTATATTTCTATTGTAAGGTGTGTGTGTGTGTGTGTGTGTGTGTGTACTCACCTAATTGTACTCGCCTAATTGTAGTATACAGGATTTGAGTTTTTAGGCTCGTATTGTCCCGCCTCCAAAGATTCTGTTATCTAATTTGGCTTTAAAAATGTGGATATTCCCCGCACCCACCACTTCATCATCCAACTGATTCCACATATTAATACTTCTATATGGAAAGCTGAATTTCCTCTCTCCTTTACATCTGCCTTTCTTTAACTTGCAACAATGTCCTCTAGTCCTCCCTTTATCTCCCTCGATAAAGTCCTCCTTGTCTATCCTTTCCAATCCCCTAACACATTTATACATCATAATCATATCCCCTCTTTCTCTTCTCTCACTTAGAGTTGGCAAATTCAATCTCTCTAATCTCTCTTCATATGTCAGTTCTCTTAGTTCTGGAATCATCTTCGTTGCAGCTCTCTGTACTTTCTCCAACTTAATTATGTGTTTTTTAAGATGGGGTGACCACACCACTGCCGCATATTCCAATTTAGGTGTCACCATTGATTTTATTATATTTACTAGCATCTCTTCATTCAAATAGTTGAATGCTATTTTTACTTTATTCAACAGGCCATAAGCTTCTCCCACAATTTTGTTAATATGGCTCTCGGGTGAAAGATCTCCCTGTATTATAATGCCCAAGTCCTTTTCTTTCTCTGAGGGGTTAATCGTGCATTTTCCTAGTTTATATTCCCAATGAGGTCTTCTTTTATTCACACCCCTTCCATCACATGACATTTATCTTTGTTAAAATCTAATTTCCATATCTTGCTCCATCGGTCTATCTTATCCAGATCACTCTGTAGCTCTCTACAACTGTTTTCGTCCACTATATGTTTCATAAGTTTTGCATCGTCAGCAAACATATTCATGTATGCATTTATTTCCTCTGGCATGTCATCTATATAGACCAGAAACATAATTGGGGCCAACACTGATCCCTGTGGAACTCCGCTTGTAACATCCCTCCATGTTGATATGCTGTCTCTTATCATGGTTCTCATCTGTCTTCCCGAGAGATAGTCCTCCATCCACTTCAACAAATTACCCTGAACCCCTCCAAACTTCTTCAACTTCCATCTAAGTCTACTATGAGGAACTCTGTCAAAGGCCTTCTTTATATCAAGATACACACAGTCCGCCCATCCTTCTCTCTCTTGTAGTATATCTATCATCCTATCATAAAAGCTCAGCAGATTAGTAACACATGATTTTCCCTCTCTGAATCCAAATTGTCTTACAGTAAGTAAATTATTTTCTTCCAAGTACTTTATCCATCTTTTCTTAGTAATCTTCTCACACATTTTACAAACAACACTTGTCAGTGACACTGGTCTATAGTTTAGCGGCTGCTCCCTACTCCCACCTTTGTAGATTGGTACTACATTAGCCCTTTTCCAGTCTAGTGGTAATTTTCCAACTTCAATAGAGTACTTAATTATTTCATATATAGGTTTTACCAATTCCTCAGCACATTCTTTTAAAATCCATCCTGCTATATTGTCTGGGCCCATAGATTTTCTCACATCTAGTCCCTTCATAAGTTCTAGTAGTTCCTCTGGTTGAAAGATAATATCCCCCAATTTTTCATCATTTTGGTATATAATCTCTGGTTCAATATTTGTGTTCATCCATAGCATAAACTGAATGTAATGTATTATTCATAACCTCACATATCTTCTCATCACCCTCATAAATATTGTCTCCTTCCCTCAGCTTCATTATTTTGTCCTTAACCTTCATTTTGCTATTTACATACCTGTAGAACAATTTGGGATCACTTACACATTTTTCCACAATGTTTTTTTTCATAATTTCTTGCTTCCTGTTTCCTAATTCTGACATACTCGTTCCTTAGCTTCCTATATGTATTCCAGGTCTGTTCATTTCTCCTTCTTCTGGCTATGTTCCATGCCTTATTTCTCTTATCCCTAGCTATTCTACATTTATCATTAAACCAGTCTTTTATCTTTTCAGTCTTATTTCCTTGTCTTGGCACATACCTGTTTACAATATCATCATAAATGTTTTTAAACACACAGTATTTATCATTAACATTGTTTTGCTGTTCAATTTCACTCGTCTGCATCCCTGAAGCAACTTTTTAATAGCTTAAAATCTGCTTTCCCATAGTTCAATCTCCTTTCTTTATGTTCTTCTCTCTCTAGCATTGTTGGATACCCCATCAGGATTTCCATTTCAATTACCACATGATCACTATTTCCTAGCGGAGGTAGATATTTAGTATTTGTAATCATATCTGGATCTCTTATAAACACCAAGTCTAATCTAGACGATTCATCTTTACCCCTTCTTCTTGTGTTTTCCTTAATATTCTGAATTAGCAGGTTTTCTGTAACCAAGTCTAGTAGTACATTCCCCCAAGAACTCATATTATTACCTGCGTCTCCCTCCTCCCAATTAACCTCTCTACAATTAAAATCCCCTACCAGTGTGTGTGTGTGTGTGTGTGTGTGTGTGTGTGTGTGTGTGTGTGTGTGTGTGTGTGTGTGTGTGTGTGTGTGTGTGTGTGTGTGTGTGTGTGTGTGTGTGCGTGTGTGTGTGTGTGTGTGTGTGTGTGTGTGTGTGTGTGTGTGTGTGTCTACCACTACCAGCCGTCCGGCTGGCTCAGTTGATAGCGTGCCTGATTCCCATCTTGAAGGTCTCGCGTTCAATCCCCGCTCAGATTGAAAAGTTTTTCTGGGATACAGCCGGCGGTTACCATCTCCCCATGAGCAAGGGGAATGGGTAATGGTCTCTGGTAGACTAAAGAAAGCCAAGCGCTTGTGAATCCTCGAAGGAGGAGAGACGGGCGCTATATAAGTAACCAGAAGATTATTATTATTATTATTACCACTATCTTCCCCCATCGCCTTTCTCCATATTGGTGATATGAATCTATCGTGTGGAAGTTAAATTAAGGTACCAGTAATTTAAAAAGTGAAACCCTAAATAGAAAATAGAAAAGTGAATTACCCGTCTGTAAACAACCTCCCCCCCCCCCCTAGAAGAATGTCTCATAGAATAAGCCTACCCCCTCCGGGAAATTCATGCTCAAAGTGTACCAAGTCTTGCATAATTGAGTGTTTAAAGTGTGAAAACTGTAATTGTTTTATCCATGTTGCCTGTTCTGAACTTCCATCATACCACCTAGTAAATTACTTCAACTCTAGAATCCACTACAATTGTGAGAGTTGTGTACAATTAAAGTTTAAGGATAAATATGATGAACAGTATGCATGGGTACAATCAATCATCGAGCGTGATGTTACCAGTACCAGTTCAGTGACACCTTACACAAGATGAGGACAAAACATTACATGATTCTGAATCTGAAAAAGAGACGCAAACCAATGTTCAAGAAACAGATGCCTCTATACCACAATTGAAAGAAAAGGTTGACAAGATCTGTTTCTATTACAAACAAAATAGTTGTAAATTCGGCCGAGAAGGACGTGATTGCAGATATAATCACCCTCAGATCTGTCCAGCCTACCAAGCTCATGGCCCTAACCCTGCACATGGATGTGTAAAGGGCCGTCAGTGTGAGAACTTTCACCCTATTATCTGTAAAGGATCAGCAGAGGCATCCGAGTGTTTTAACCAACCAAAGATGTAGGAAACTTCACCTTAAAGGCACTCGTCGTCGACCTCTGAACTCCAGACTACCACCAACGACTGCTCACCAGGTACCACCTACTAATGTTTACAATCCAGGACCCAGAACTTTACCACCACCTGGTCCAGTGGTTGAGCCAAGACCATCTGCTGGACCAGGACCCACAGTTTATGTTGGGCCAGGACCAACGACTATCCCACCTACTTCTACAGTAACTACACCCACTGCTACTCCACCAGTTATTCCTGAGCCTATACATTCATTTATTGCAGCTCCCCCTGTACAGAACCAACCAAGACCAAGTGATGGAATAGAACATTTTCTTATAAAACAAGTGCAAATTCTTCAAATGCAAATGAAATATATCCTCAAGATAAAAGCATGGCAACAAGACCAAAGCATCAATTGGCATCCATCCCGTGTGCCGATAGGCCATCCCCAAGGAGTCCTCTCACCAGATCATATGTTTCCATATTAAACAAAATAATTTCATGCAACATTGAGGGGCTAATCCCACGCAAGTTCAAAGCAAAGCTTGAAATAATTTCTGAATTAGCATCTGAAGAGGAAGCCCTTATTGTTGCACTTACCGAATCACATCTCTCTGAAAATATTAAAGATGCCGAGGTTAAAATAAACAACTATACATCGTTCAGAACTGATAGAGCAAATAGAAGAAAGAAAGGAGGAATTATCACCTATCTGAAAGACACAATCTCCCCATACACCAAGTGATACTTTCATTCTCAAACTCAGTTTCTGAGGTACAAATGCTCAACATTGAACACATAAATCTGATGTTTATTGTCATCTATCGCCCTCCTGACAGTACCCAGAACAATTTTATCCCAATCCTGACACTGATTAAAGACAAAATAAATTAGATGTCAGCTCCCTTACCAAATATCATCCTAACGGGTGATTTCAACTTACCAATAATTGACTGGGAAACTGAAGTGGTACAAGGAGGATCTACAGATGCACAATTACAAGCAGCTGCCCTCCTTGACCTAGCAGAGAACTACTGCATGAACCAGTATATCCGAGTCCCTACACGTGGCAAAAATATCCTAGACCTATTCTTCACTAATAACGAAGAGCTTGTCCATGAGTACACTGTAGACCCAACTACTATATCAGACCACAATATAATTGTAATGACTACCAACATAAAATCTTTAGAACACAAAAAAGAAATGATACCACCCCAAAGAAACCTAAGTATAAATGAACTAAAAAAATTCAGTACTAATACATGCTGGGAGAATATTGATAGAGAATTGGGTGAATTATGTTGGGAGAAATTGTTGACAGATACAGACCCCAATAACCAATATGACTTACTGCTGAAACATTGCTTAGCGATTTGTGAAAAATACACCCCTATTAAAAAACAACCCTCAACCACTAAGAAAATTCCCCGTGATCGAAGGATAATAATGAGAAAACGAAGAAGACTATGAGTAAAAATTGCCCATTCTACCAACGACCACAACCGTACTTTGATGCAGCGGAAAATCTTGACGCTAGAAGAACAGTTGAAAACCTCTATTGAAAAAGAAATGAAGCTGAGAGAAGAACAGGCAGTATCTGCAATCAAGTCAAACCCTAAATACTTCTTCAAATATGCAAGTAACCGATCAACAATTAAGGCCGCTGTTGGCCCTTTAACAAGTGAGCACGGTAAAATGATTGAAGACCCAACAGAAGTTTGTGAAGCTCTTTGTAAACAGTACGAGAGTGTTTTCAGTACTCCTTTTAAAGATAAGATCATCACAGAACCCAACAACTTTTTCTCCAACAAGATCAAGGTCCCATCAATAGAATATATAGTTTTTACTGAGAATGATATAATAGAAGCAGTTAAAGAAATTTCCACCAATGCTGCAGCTGGCCCTGATGGTTTTCCGGCCATACTACTGAAGAAATGTGCAGAAAAGTTGTGTGTACCTCTCAAAATCCTATACAGATCTTCACTGGATTCCGGGATTGTTCCTGGATTACTGAAGAGAGCTAAGGTAACTCCCGTATTCAAGGGCGGGTCAAGAGGCAAAGCAGAAAACTACCGACCTATTGCCCTCACATCCCATATCATTAAAACTTTTGAGAAAATTATTGTCAAGAATATTACAAACTACCTTGAACAAAACAATAAAATGAATGATAGCCAACACGGATTTCGACAAGGTAGATCATGCTTGTCCCAGCTCCTTGCCCATCATGAAAAAATTGTTAGTACACTAGAGAATGGCAGCAACATCGATGTAATCTACTTGGACTTCAGTAAGGCCTTCGACAAGGTGGACCACGGAATCCTATTACATAAAGTCCGCAATCTAGGAATAGTAGGTCGCCTTGGAGTATGGATCCATAACTTCCTGAACGAGAGAAAGCAATGTGTTGCTGTGGGTGGTGTCATTTCCCATGACTCAAATGTCTACAGTGGTGTCCCTCAGGGTTCTGTACTGGGGCCACTGCTGTTCCTCATACTCATATCCAACATTGACCAAGGTACACTCTACTCAAAAGTCTCATCTTTTGCTGATGATACCAGAGTAATGAAAGAAACTAAATCAATGGAAGATGTGGACAAATTAAAATCTGACCTTACCAAGCTATATACATGGGCCGAAACAAATAATATGTCTTTCAATAATAACAAATTTGAACTGGTTAGATATGGTACAAACAAAATAGAAGAAGTCCACTATTCGGCACATGATGGCCAAAGAATAAAGTGCAACAACAAAGTGCTAGACCTAGGGGTAACAATCAGTGATGATGCCACCTTCACTACTCATATCCTAACAGTAGTGCAAAAGACACGAGCCCAGGTTGGCTGGGTATTGCGTACTTTCAGAACTCGTGAAAGAGAACCTATGTTAACCCTGTATAAGGCCTTGGTAATACCACTATTGGAATATTGTTGCCAGTTATGGAATCCCTGGAAGTCACGAGAGAAACAAGCATTGGAAGGCATCCAGCGCTCCTTCACTAGTAAAATAGTGTCTGTGAAGGAGGAAGACTACTGGCAAAGACTTAAGTCTCTAAACTTGTACTCTCTAGAACGATGCCGAGAAAGATACCTGATCATTTATACCTGGAAAATTCTCAACAACTTAGCCCCAAACCTGCTGGGAGAGGAAGAAAAGGAGTTGATAGAGATAAAAGAAAACCAACGACTGGGCCGTATGTGTATTATCAGGTCAATTAACTCAAGAGCACTGACAAGAGTTAAGACACTTAAAGAAAATGCCTTCGCTACACGGGTCCGAAGCTCTACAATGCACTGCCAAAAGAAATAAGAAACCAAAACTACCCAACCGTTGAAAAATTAATAAAGGACTTGGATGATTTCCTGTCATCACTGCCAGACCAACCAATCCTACCCCACTACTACCTCCGTGCTGCCAGCAACAGCATTCTTGACCAGCTGGCACAGAGGAGGGTAGATGGCGGCGCCGCAACGGCGTGGACCACGGGGCGCTAAGTGACAGCCCTCAACTACAACCACAGGAACCACAGATGTGTGTGTGTAACATTCAGGTTTGAACATAATAACATTCCTTTACAGTCCTACTTATTACTTATTACCTTGTGCGTATGTATGTTTCTACACATATTTATTTCTCCTTAACTGATTTTAATTAATACTAGTCTGACAGTACCATTGTTTCACTATAGGTGCCTGCTGGAAAGCCTTGGTTTAGCGGGCTCAGCTCTTAATGTATAAATTCACATTGTGCATATATTTATAATGTATATATTTGAGCTAAATGAAGAATTTTAATTTTAAATTGAATTTGAGAGTCGAAAGATGGGGGAGTACTTCAAAGAATTGCTAAATGTAAGGAATTAAGCACCAGCAAACATAGTTGGATGGGGTATGGGAGGGAGAAGAAGAAAAGTAGGGGAAGAGGAGGTGGGGATCAGGAGGTCAGAAGTGTGTGAAGCCATGAATAGAGTGAAGATGGAGAAAGCATCAGAGATGGATGGAGTGTGTGGGGAAATGCTGAGGTATGGTGGTGAGATAGTGATCGAATGGGTATAGAAAATATGTAAAATAGCATGAGAGAAGGGGAGTGCACCTGATGACTGGAAGACAGGCATAATAGTCCCTCTGTATAAGGGTAAAGAGGAAAGAGTAGTGTGTGGTAACCACTGGGGAATATGCCTTCTAAGCGTAGTAGGGAAGGTGTACAGTAGTGTAGTGATTGAGAGAGTCAGAGCAAGAACGGAGAAATGGATAGGTGACGAACAGAACGGGTTTAGGAAGGGAAGAGGATATGTAGATCAGATTTTTACCCTGCAATGAGTTGTGGAGAAATATCTGGAGAAGGGAAGGTGTGGTGGAGTAGTCATGCCACTGGACTGGTAATCCAATGGTCCCAGGTTAGAATCCTGATGTATCAATTGCAAGATATTATTGGGATGGAATGTGTGCTGTACCTAGTATCACTTCATTACCACAAAGCTCACCGAAACGCCAAATAAATACCCTCATTATTCCCTGATTAAATAGCATTGTATGAATATTCCCATATTCAAAATATGCTATAGGGGGGCAATGCCTAGTGAGTTCATTGCTCCATAGGTGGCGTTCTGAGAGTGTGCGAAGCAGCTTCAAGGATGTGGCTGCTTCGAGCCCTGGGTGAGCAACCGTGCATCTTGCGAAGGCAAGATATCGGGGGCTGGTTGTATCCCAAAGTGCTTCACATGTCTCACTTCCTAGACTGGAATGAGACCTCACGGGCCTCGCAGTTCAATGTACGGTTGAATGTACAGGCTCGCAGCCTATGCTTGAGAGAGAGTAACTGGAATATAGAAGAAAACAAGTTGTATGCTGCCTTTATGGACTTGGAGAAGGCCTATGACAGAGTTGATAGAGAAGGTATGTGAAAAGTACTGAGAATATACCGAGTAGATGGCAAGTTGCTGAAAGCAGTGAAGAGCATAATTATATGAGGGTGCAAAGGGGTCAGTGCATGTGGAGAATGAACAGAGCGAGTTCTTTGATCTGAATGTTGGCCGAAAGCAAGGGTATGTGATGTCCCCATGGTTGTTCAATTCTATATATACAGTATGGATGGAGTCATGAAAGAAATACAAGGAAGAGCAGTGGATGTTGGTGTACCTCTGATAAGGGAATGAAACAAGTGGAAGTTGCCTGTACTGCTGTTTGCTGATGATACAGCTCTGATGAGTGATAGTGAATGGGAGTTGCAGGGGCTGGTACCATAAATATGTTTGGAACAGTGTGTGAAAAACAGAATCTGAAGGTAAATGCGGGGAAGAGTAAGGTTATGGTCTTTGAAAGGGGTGCAGCCACAGAGTATGAGGTGAGGTTGAACAGTCAGGTTATGGAGAATGTCAGCTCATTTAAGTATTTGGGTAGTGTGTTGAATAAAGATGGGAGCATGGATGAAGAAGTGCGGGAGAGGGTGCAACAGAGGAAGAGGGTTGTAGGAATGCTGAAAGCAGTAACAAGAAATAGGGTGGTCAGCATGGAAGTAAAGAAGTCTTGCATGACAGTGTGATAATCCCGACATTGACAAAGCATGCGAAGCATACGAAGCATGGACGTTGGTGAAGGGACTCAAACCAAGAGTGAGAGGGGTGGAGTTACTTGAGAAATGCGTGCGGAGTTACATGGAAGGATAAACAGACGAATGAGGAAGTACGAGAGATGTGTGGTGTGGATGTAGATGTGCTGGAAAATGCAAAAAGGAACACCTTGAGATGGTTTGGCCATGTGGAACGTATGGGAAGCGAGAGAATGACTAAGAGAGTGTACGAGAGTGAGGTGGAAGGACACAGAGGGAGAGGTCGACTGAGTGAGAGGTGGAAGGATGGAGTTAAGAAGTATATGGATGAAGGCTGTGTTGGATGGGAGGAGAGGCATCGACTGACTAGGAACAGAGATGCATGGGGCCATTCCATTCATAGCCACCCCTTCGGGGATCACAGTGTCCGGCAATAGATAGAGAGATAGATTCAGGAAGCTCTACTATTGGCACGCAGGGATCTGAGAGAGTCGAAAACACAACCGAAATCGCGCATGGTCAGTAAGTGGGTCAACAGAAAACAGTGCGGTTCAAAGTTAAACTCGTTGGTGATAGGGTCGATGGACATCTTATAATATTGTTTAAAATAGTTAATATTGCTAAAAACTCCTTAAAGTTTAACATACACCCACAAATAAACCATACTTTACTTAGTAGGATGGGTTGCTCTTTCGGTATTTTGTAAGTGCTACTTTTAATACACGTCGAGTGTTATTGTCACTATTACCAAGAAATGTAGAACTGTAGCTAAATGCCGTCTCTGTTGGAACCGATTTTCACCCTAGGGTAATTCTGCATAACAACAACTGTTATTTTAGGTTTTATTTATTTTATTTTTGTACTTAAATGGTTTGTAAGTGTGTAATATACTGTTAGAAAGTGAGGAAAGCACTATTTATTAGAATTTGCATTGTTAATTGTAATTCTGATACCCCAACAATGTAGGGGAGAGTTTGAGAATGCGGGATTTTGGGTGGGGTAAAAATAGGGGTATTATGGAAATAACTCTAAAAATATAATAAAGAAAATTGAAAAAACCCAAAATGTAGAAATCCGAGCCAAGTTTTGGCAAAAGTTGGCTCAGATTTGGCCATTTTCCAGAGTCGAAAAAGGGCAAAATTGGAAAAAAATTGGCTCGGTTTGACCCATTTTCAGATGAAGAAAACCCAAAATGTGAAAATCCGAGCCAAATTTTGTCAAAATTGGCTCGAATTTCACGGAGTTGAGTGGGTAATAGCTGGCTAGCCTATGTTAATAAAATAGTCAACTTTGAGGAGACATTAGCCTAACCTAACACCCTTACCTAACCTATCTTAGTATTATGGGTGCCCCACGCCCCCGCTGGTTGGGTAAAAGTGGTAACTGTAGAAATCCAGTTGGGGTGGAGTGAGTAATAGCCTATGATATAATAATCAAGTCAACTTTGAGAAGACATTAGACTAACCTAACAACCTTACCTAACCTATCCAAGTATTATGGGTGGGGGCTGCCACCCCCACACCCCCGCTGGTTGGGTAACAGTGGAAAAACACAGTATTATGGGACATACCTTACTTCGGCAACGAGATGGCCGAGAGGTTCACAACAATAACATGAGTGCGGCGGCGGATGTAAGCTAAAATAAGAAATCCTCGTATTTATTACCCATTACTTTGCGGAAGTGTAAACCTATGCGAAAAAATCTTAATCTTTATGTTACTTTGTTATCACCCATTAAGATTGCGCTGCTAGCTGTGGTGCAGCTCGTACATATTGTCCGGGCTCTGCCCGAGTGAATAACCTTCATGGGCAAACAGCTTGGCCGTGGAATTTACGATGGGCCAAATCTGAAGCAACCTGTTGAAATTTTGTTGTGCTTTTACTCTTAATTATTGGAAAATTGGAGCCAATTTTTGGCAAAAGTGGCTGTGATGTTCACATATTGGGAGCTTTGCAAGTCATCTGTATTGAAATTGTAGAGTTGTTTCCCTACTATCCAAAATCTTTCCCACACCCAAAACCCCGCATTCCCAAACTCTCTCCTACATTGTTGGGGTATCGGAATTACAATTAACAATGCAAATGCTAATAAATAGTGCTTTCCTCACTTTCTAGCAATAGAATACACACTTACGTTCAACACTAGCTGCCGCCATGATAATGATATCTGTCAGTGTCAGGTGCACAAGGACAGGTGTTGACTGTGGGAGGGCGATGGAAGTGAATGAGGATATGTCCCTAGATAATGGCCGAAATTGCCCTGTTTGACAGGGAAATGACCCTGTAATCCAAGCCCTAAGGGTCTATTTACTGTTATGTATTGAAGAAAGATCGCCGTACTCGCGAAATACCGCAATTTGTTTTTCCTAAATGTGAGATAAACTGATCTAAATGTTTTTTTTTTTTTTTTTTCAAACGGACGTCACAGAGTCACAGACGAAGTGTATTGTGGGTAAAAGGAAAAATGCAAATTTTTCAGTATAACTTTATATTAATACCACAAATGTTTTTGATATACTGTATATGAAGATAAATATGGAATTATATGCTCTAAAGATCATATGAAAATTTGTTTTAACCCTCGGCAAAACCTAATAAAAAAGTATGGTACTAAAATTTAATTTTCGTAACAAGGTTGATAATACGGTACTTCCAGTAAATCGACAGCTCTAAAGATCATATGAAAATGTGTTTTAACCCTCGGAAAAACCTGATATAAAAGCATGCTACTAAAATCTAAATTTATTAGTGGCCCCTTCATCATTGACGATGCGCCTTACGTAGGTAATGGCCAATCTTTGAACTCTAGCTTGCTGTTCAAACTTCCCGCCCGGGGAGAACTCAAAATACGATTGCCACACATCATGAGCGAAGCGCTCTTAAAACCACTCACGGACTCGTCCTTATGTGGGTACCACTACTAAAAAAACTAGTAAAATAAATAAAGAATAAAAATTAAAATTAAACTTGACCTAGTATTGCGCTTCCCGTGCGTCTGCTCTTTTGTTCATAGCGTCTGTTCACTCTTATTCTCCTCGGGTCCGCGTAGTGTGGACGTACGTCCCCGGCCCTCCTGCCTAAACCTCGTTGCCACCTTTCCTTAACACTAGTGAGTCTTTGCTCATATGTCCATGATAATGCTGAAGTCAGGTTAGATTATCGACTAGGTGTAGGCCGAAGTGTTAAATACGGGCCCTGGAGATTGTTTTTCTGGGTCTAAGCATTCGTATTAGGTGGTGTTCTTGTTGTGATAAGGCAAGTCGCCCCTCGTCTTATCATTGATTATTGATTGTTTATGATGTATAACCATGCCATGTATGCACACGTTGTTCATCCCTATATAAATACTGAAGGGTTGGCCCTTCCGGCAGGATTTTTTATGTTTCAAGTAAGACTTAAAATTACATAACAACGTGTCTCAGGGTGTTCCACGTGGTTTCCCCGCCGGGAAACACTCTGAGTTAAAATAAAATTCAGTATTCCTCGACTGGTACGGGTTTGCAATGAATTTGGTTTGTGTTGTTTAAGGCATATAGTATGATTCCGGATGTACCGGCATTTTACTAAAACAAATCGGGTTTCGAAGGGTAACGGCTAAGCCTTCCCTCGTAATCGCGTTTTCCGCCGCCAACAAACGACACAAAACAAACGTTCTTTTTGCTTGAGAAACGTTACACCAGCTGATATTAAAAAAGTGGGGAGCCACGATTGCTGCGCGAATTACGGCTGAGCCGGGAAACAAACTCACCCATCACGATCTTGTAGCTTCCAGTTAAACTGTTTTGCTTTATCATTGGCGATTTGTCCGCCGGACTTAGAATCAAAATTCCGTTTTAGCGATGATCGCCGGGGTTGATTCATGCATAACAAGACGAATTAGGTCAGTGTTATTCACTTGGGTAAGAAGTTAACACATTTTAGTAGCACATGGTAGGCTACACAATACTCAATTACATTTCTGAGGAATGTTTAACGTAAGGGGAATTAAGATTGTTTAAGTGTTATTCAAACTTTATTCTTTTTGATTAATAAAAATAATATTACATGGAGATATATATTTATATTAATTTTTCCAGCCTAGTGTGTCCTTATGAGCATTGATTTTTTTTTTAAATTCTCACACAGGTTCGAAAGTGAGACACCTATTATTGACCTCAATGTCAATAATATCTCTGTGGCGGTGGGGAGTGTAATCATGGATAAGAGTATTTACTCTTTCTGTTGGGCTCTGGGCTGTCCAAGATTAGCAATTATTGGTCACTTACTCTGTGTAAAGTGTGTCCCTTGCCTAGACCGTTCGAGAGGTCGTTGGTTATCAAAGTCTTGTCCCAAATGTTCAGCCCTCCGCAGTGCCTTGATTAACCATGAAGATAGTCAATGCAAGACTATCCTTCTACAAATTAAATTTGAATTAGCAACGTACTGTAAGACAGTTGCTCATAAATCCCTTCAATTGGATGACCAAAGTCTTGAGGATTCATTAAAGAGTTCAGTTGTTACTTCACCCCCTCCGGGATCTTCTTCGGATGACACTTCCTCCCGCCACCGAAAGAGACCTCGGACCAAAGATCCGCCGGAGAAACTAGCTAGCTAGCCAGCTAGCGAGATATGTCAAGATCGCCTTTGCCACAACCCAAGATTGTCAGATGACCAGGAGGCTAAGAGGTCCCACTCGAACTTTGACTCCGCATTATCCGCCGGAGACAAACCAAAGTCGAGTCGGCATAGGACGTCCTCCTCATCAAGAAAGAAGACGGCGGAGGATCCGTCAAAATCGGGAAAGAAATCTTCATCTAAGAGAGAGGCATCAAGAGACACATCTAGTTCTGTCTCAGGCTATTCCCCCCAATTTATTATTCCCCTTAATCCTGCACCGGACCCTATTGTTTTACTTGTGTTAGGTAGGGAAAGAAGTGGCAGTGTAGTTTCTCACCGGCGGAGACATGAGAGCTCCCCAGACCGGCATTCACCTGTTCAGGAATCCACCATGTTTGAGATCCCAGATTTAAATTTTGTTGATCTGCCTGGGCCCGGAGGTCCCTACCAATCACAAACAGATACATATGAAACCGCTGCCCGGGTTGATGAGTCTCAGTCGGAGACTGATCCAGCCCCCTCAGCACTGTCAACGGGGTCACTGGTGAAGGGGCCACAAATAGATATACCAACAAGGGGTATATACAGAGGATCTGGCGCCTAGCTAACGACCAGTTTCTCAACTATCTGGAACGCAGGGCTCAGAGATGTCACAGTCCGCGTCCCAGTACGATCAAGATAGTGGGTTTTTTGTAGTAAAGGATCAATTGCAAGAGCTGTTTGATTTCATGAAGCAGATTAAGAGTGAGCAACAGGCTGTTATCCCAACACCAGTAACCCCGGCAGTGCGACCTCTTGGGCAAGTGTTGGTGCATCCTCAAGTTACCGTAACTTCTCCTCCCCCTACCCTCACTGTCAATCCCGTGGTCCCGATTCCAGGTACCTCTGCTCTATTGCACTCTAACGTGAAATTGTTTTCGTAATTGTTACCCCCCCCCCCCAACTAGACAAGTCCATCCCCAGCAAAAAAGGCCCTATGCCACTCTTGTATGGACCGGATACTTCTTGGTCAGTAGTCACCCTCTGCGCCCCGAGCTCGCACACCCCATGGTTACAGGTGAGTTACCTGTCCCGAGTCCCTGGGTTATAGAGGCAAGTGAAAAGAAGAAATTAAGGGCCAAAAACCAGTTGGGAGAGGTACTTGATGTTGTTATTAAGGCCGTCCCAACATTTTTCAACCCTGAATTTTTTGTGTACTCACAATCCCCCGCCTTGCCTCCTACTTCCGCCGGAAAACTGTTTTCGGACTGGACTAAAACTGATGGGTTGAATGATTTAAAAGTGTTGCAGGGTTTGACCCCAGAACTAAATGCATTCCTTTCAGGGACTCTCATGGGGCCTCATTAGTTCATGTTAAGGGAGGGGAGTATGGGCAGTGGGTTGCTTGAGGACATGAGGCCCAGCTGTTTGCCAGCACCATTACCAACAAAAGTAGTCATTAAATTCCGTCAGAAGACAATCATTGGTTTTCTATGCCAGTAGGCAAGGCGAACGGGATTCCCCAACATATGTTTGATTTTATTGGGGCCCCGAAATTATCTTTGTGCCAGTTACCTGAACCATTTTGTCCCCTCACACAGGCTCAGATCGACAAAGATTATAAAATGAGACAGAAAGCCTGGAGGCTGGCGTCTCAACACCTTCTCAGCCAACAACTTGGAGCCTCTCTGGCTAGGACGACTGAGTCGGGTAGGGACGCCGGAACTCAGAGGGCTCTTTCTCTGACCAGACGCCTCCTCCTCCAAAGCTCAATTTAGTCTCTCGGCGATGTCCGGACAGCTATCTTTGAGGCTGTACGGGTGCGCCAAGATATAAGAGTGTATTTGGTGAGGAGACTTCCGGCGGAGATCGGTAGGAGGTTGCTCTTATCCAATATTTTTACAGCTACCTTAGTCTCTGCCAAAGCATGGAGAACAGTAACTTTTCTCCTAGACCAACAATCTGCCACCACTACTAAATTCAAGGGTGAGCAGGCAGCTAAACAAAATTTCAGAACAAAGAGTTCCTTTCGTGGTCAGTCACAGTTCAATCAGTCAGCCAAGACTTTCACAACCCCTGCTCATACCGGGGCAACTAAAGGGTGCGGTAACTTCAGGGGTAGAGGGAGGTGGTTTCGGGGCCAACACAGGGATAAACCCAGTAGCGATGGTAGCAAGACCTCTCATCCCCCCATGCCAAAGTCAGAGTCACATTCATCCTCCAAAAACTGAGACACACCACAGGGCTCTCTCACTCCCAGTGCCAAGGCAAGGCGAGACGGATCCGAGAGTAGTACTGCCGGACAAGACCAGTCATGTGACTGGCAACTTCCGAGATTATTTCCGGGCATGGCCCCGGCGAACATGGGCAAGGACAGTGGTCCGCAAAGGTCTCTCGTGGCGGTGGTCCCGGTGACCCCGTGTACGTCTCCCCACAGAATTAAATCAGGTTTCATTGGAGGTGGGATCCATTATCAAAGAGATGGCACAAAAGCAGATCATAATCCCCAGTCCTACGTCAATGCAAGTGTTCATATCCCGGTTGTTTTTGGTGCCAAAGAGGGACACTGTTCAGATGAGGCTGGTGATCGACCTCTCATATCTCAACACCCACATTCACAATCAGTCATTCATGATGCTGACAGTGAATCAGATCAGGTTGTCACTCCCGCTGCAGGGCTGGATGTGCTCAATAGATCTGAAAGACGCCTATTGGCATGTCCCAATCAACAAACGTTTTCAGAGGTTTCTAGCCTTATGCAACGGGGATCAAACGTTTGTCTTTCAAAGAATGCCCTCTGGATTAAATCTAGCACCCCGAGTTTTCACAAAATTAGTTCGACAGGCGTTGCTACCATTGCTCAAACAGGGAATCATGATTTTATGGTACCTAGACGATTGGCTAGTGGTAGCCCAATCCAAGATAATGTGCCTTCATCATGTTCAACTAGTATTAGACCATGTAGAGACCTTAGGTTTCAGGGTAAACTTAGCAAAGTCATCTCTCATTCCCACCAAGCAAATCCAGGGGGTGGGCCTTATCTGGGATACCGAGTTACTAACTCTGAGTCAGAGTGTAGACAACCGTCAGAGATTTCGCAGGAAACTCTTCCGATTTCTGCATTCTCAGAGGAAGATCTGGGAATTTCTGGAGAGGCTCACTCAATTGGATACAGCTGACGGTACTGTTAGGTCGTCTGAAGGTCAAAAGAATTATCTTGGAAGGAAACAGGTGTTTTCCGCTTTCACCGGCGGAAACACTGAGGACAATTCCAACTTTAATCCACAACCTCCTGGCGGCTTGGGCGAAGCCAGAAGTAATTCACTCCTCCTTGACTTGGACAGCTCCACCTCCTACAGTTTGGGTAGATACAGATGCGTCAGGAACCCTGGGATAGGGTTACCAATCAAACTTAGGCCATCAGGGTCAGGGTCGATGGTCAACATCAAATCATCTTCATATCAATGCCAAGGAGTTGCTAGTCCCACTATTCTTTTTACAGGAGCACGGCATGAGCCAGGCGGGAAAGTCCCTAGCCTTCAGAATGGACAATTTGACTGCAGTGACATGCATTCAAAAGCAATGGTCAGTGAGATCACGAGTGTTACAAGGGTTGTCGGAAAAGATATTTCGACTTGCCGCGAGGCTCGGGATTTATCTTCACGCAACGTAGCTACCCGGCGTGGCGAATGTATGGGCGGATGCTCTGTCCCGGAGACAGAGCACTCAAGTAGAATGGGCTCTCAGACAAAACATCTTTCAAAAGTTGATTGCAGAGCCCTACCATCCACAAGTGGACTTGTTCGCGTCAGAGGCAAGCCACAGGCTGCCTAAGCACCTCACACGCCGGAGTCTCACTCCGGCGGGGGGTCCGGACGCATTTCTGGTAGAGTGGAACAAATGAAGCTCCATTTATCTGTTTCCATCTCCAGACGCATCCTTAATGTGCAAAGTAGTTCACAAACTACGGGATTATCGGGGCATGGTCTCGATGATCGCGCCCTTGTGGCCGGCTCAAGTGTGGTACAACCAATTGAAGATGTGGTGCGAGAACCCGGTGTCGCTCCCGATCTCGTACTTCCACTTAGAGACAATTGGAAACCTCAAGACCTTGCTGACTTTTGCCTTGTGGATATTCAGAAGGCCAAGTGGCTAGGCCAGTTTGGGGAAACCGTGACTCACAAGTTGATTAATCAGTATGCTCTATCAACCCGACGACAGTACCAATCACACTGGAAGTCATTTACTACCTGGATTGTAGAAACTGGTCAACAGCAGTCCTCAGTGGCTCCGGTGTTTAATTATTTAAATTACCTATTTGATATTCAAAAGTTGTCAGTTTTCACATTAAGGAATCACCTCACAGCAATTAGGACACCATTTTTAGATTTAACTGGTCTGTCTGTACCGGAGGTGGAGGAAAAGGATTTCATGAGGTCTTGCTTCAAGCTTTGCCCTCCTCGTCAACTCACACCCACCTGGTCTCTTGATCTGGCCCTTGAGATGCTTCAGTCCCGTAAATATTGCAAGGATCCTCCCTTTGACCTAATACTTAAAAAGGCCATTTTCCTAATGGCACTGGCTACGTGTGACAGGGTGTCTGAGTTGGCGGCGATGAGTTCGGAGCCAAACTGTCTAAGGTTTTCAAGGCGCAACATGGGTTTACATATTGCTCCTGCCCCTAACTTCATTGCTAAGAATGAACATTATAATCATGTATTTACAGAGTTGGAAATTCCGGCTCTGAAACAGGGTGACAGGCACCATTTACTGTGTCCAGTGCAGTCACTTATGTTATTTATGCGGGCTTCCCGGCCCTCACAGGCGAGAGCCCTCTGGGTTTCACGGACAGGTATTCGTGAGAGTAATCCCGGCGTGTTGGCAAGATCACACGATATCCGTAAATGGGCGGCATCACTTCGATTCCTCCATAATTACTCCCTAGAAGATATTCAGCAGACCCAATTGTGGTCATCAAATCATACTTTTCTCACACGTTACCTGTCCGTCAATCTCATGAAACCTTCTCGTACATGTGTAGCATTAAGGCAGAAAGTCTAGTTTTAAGCTAATTTTGTGATGAAAATGGGGTGGGGGGGGGTAGGGGGGGGGGGGGGGGGAGTATCCTAGCTAAGGACTCTACCTGCCTCTGAAGTGATACAAAATGTAACGAGTATTAAGGTCATGTGATAATCTGTTCCTTAGACTAAAGTAAGTTTACTCAGGAAATTTGTATTTATATGTTAACACTATGGATGCAATAGGGTTTCCAATATACTCAATAATCTTAAGGTTTAGGATTAGAGTAAGAGTACAAATATTTCGGTAATACAGTACCTGAGGCCATGACTATGTAGGTCAACATATTAACAAATTTGGATGATAATGAATGTTTCATTTATCTTGGGATGTATAAGCTAAATGAATAGTTTATTCTTGTGTTACACCAACTGTTCTATCAAACGTAAAGGTGCTACCACCACAGGCTTCCTTTAAGAAACGCCGCCTGTAACCCTCTTTTATATTTTTCTTTGATATTAAACTGATCTGATTAGTACGTGTTTACTTGGACCTTATCTGGTTTATTAGTGGTATTTGATGTTCATGATGAATGTCCCCCTCCAGTCTTGAGAATTCAGGCGCATCGTCAATGATAAAGGGGCCACTAATAAATTATAGGTTTGAGTCCCGAAGGGAAGAAGGAAAACCTAATATTTAGTAGTGGCTCCGGAATCATTGACGATTTAGGCCCTCCCTTCCGTCCCCTTCCCATTCATCTGCTACATTTTTGAGAGTCTCGGTATGTCAGATTAAGAGTGAACAGACACTCTGAACAAGATGGCGTGCCGTACCCAAAAGAGCAGATGAACGGGAAGCGCAATGCTAGGTCAAGTTTAATTTTTATTTTTATTCTTTATTTATTTTACTAGTTTTTTCTAGTAGTGGTACCCACATCATAAGGACGAGTCCGTGAGCGGTTTTAAGAGCGTTTCGCTCACAATGTGTGGCAATCGTATTTTGAGTTCTCCCCGGGCGGGAAGTTTGAACAGCAAGCTAAAGTTCAAAGATTGGCCATTACCTACGTAAGGCGCATCATCAATGATTCCGGGGCCACTACTAAATATTAGGTTTTCCTTCTTCCCCTCAGGACTCAAACCTATATTTTCGTAACCAGATTGTCACTACAGTACTTTCCTATTATCAACGTACAATCAAAGCTGAAGATTGCAGATTAAACACCGTAGACTCTTCATAGAGTTTTCTTTCGCCTTCGTATTATCGACAGCCAATTTTTTTTTTTTTACTAAGGGATTAGTACCCAACCAGCGGGGGGGGGGGGGGGGGGCTTCCCCCACCCAAAATACTAGGATAGGTTAGGTAAGGTTGTTAGGTTAGGCTACTGTCTGCAAATCATAGCCCTCCCCACTATCGGGGAGCGTGTCTCAACATCGATCGAAAATGGGGAAAATAGGTTTTTCCGAGATTTCTAATTAATAACAAACACTATATATTGATGCAAACGGACAAAATAAAAATATAAAAACACTGGGAAAAATCGAGGTATAAAAATAAATATTTTCCCATTTTTCACACAAAGAAGTGGATATCCAAAAAAGTAAGATTTTTGTAGAGAATTGAGAAAGTAATACATGCAAACAGTATGTCAAGAAATGGGCGTCATAAGGAAGTGGAAATTCTAAAAAAAAAATAATAATTTGTTGGGAAAATAAAAATGTACTGCCGTCTTGTAGGTGAGGCTCCACTCTGATTGGCTAATGAACATCCGGTAACATCTGGGAGGAGCCTAGAATGTAAATAAAGTGTCCTGGATTGGCTGGACAAAAATAACTCTGAAAATGCTATAGGGGAGTGAAAATCAAATTGACAAAATAAGAAGGTTAATTTACAGGAGACGCAATAACGTGTTTTTCAGGTATTTTTTTTTTTTTTTTTGGTATTTTGATTTTGATTTTGGTGTTTTAGTCGAATCTAGTGATGAAATTGAATGGGAATTAAGCATTTACCCATTATCCATCAATCTAAAGACACGCCCCCCGATAGTGGGGAGGGCTATGAAGATCAGGGAAATTGAGGGGTAAAAAGCGTATAGAACACGATAATACACATTTGTAACCAAAATTTGGCTCGGGTTTTGTCAATTTCCAGACCCATAAAACCCAACTTTTTGAAAACCCGAGCCAAGTTTTGACGAAAGTTGGCTCGGATTTAACTAATTTAAAAATGAAAATAACACAGTAACCTTATTAAAATGTTGGCACTTTGTAAATTGCCATACCCATAAAACCCAACATTTTGAAAACACTAGCCAAGTTTTGACGAAACTTGGCTCGGATTTTACTAATTTTCATGTTAAAATTACACAGTAACCTTAATAAAATCTTTGTTTGGGTTTTCATAGGGTTAACATTAACCTCACCTAACGAAGTAAGAATGGGGTTAAGATTAGCCTAACCTAACAACCTTACCTAACCTAACCTAGTAAGAATGGGGTTAACATTAGCCTAACCTAACAACCTTACCTAACCTAACCTAGTAAGAATGGGGTTAACATTAGCCTAACCTAACCTAACCTAACCTAGACCCAGTACGTTGGATACAAGACTAGCCCTTGCATGCCAGCTACTAAGGGTTCAAAGTACCCAGTACGTAGGATACAAAAATAGCCCTTGCATGCCAGTTTAAACCTATGCGAAAAAAATCTTTTACTTTATGTTACTTTGCGATCACCCATTAAGATTCCCGAGCTAGCTGTGGTCCGGCTCCTTTATATTGTCCCAACCAACCAACTAACCTTAATGAACAGAGGAGGTACTGGCTTGAGTGGCTGCCTGGCTTGCCGCTGGAGTCTCGATCACCACTCATCTTGGTCAACAGCTGGTGGATTTTTGTTTCAAATTTGTCCATGTCAAAAAACTGTATGTGCATTTCAAAACCAGCTGTCCTCGTCGGCTGTATTTGGAACACTGGTTATTGTACTTTGGACAGTTTACACGTATTGGAAGGCGAAAATGTCTTAAGCAGCCTCAGTGTTTTTAAAGACGGTGGAAAAAGCTTTGATCGGCTCACACCCTCTACACAAGCTGGCCACAGTCAAACTGATAGCTTATATCCCGGGCCACCTGTTTTCCAAATCATGGCATCACCTGATTGGTCGATAGACATCACGTGTCAGCGAACTCGAGTACTCTTGGCATGAATTAGGTAGGGTGATTACTTTGGCCACGACGCCACCAGTATAGTTCATTGCATTCGCCACCAGATGTCTCAGTTGTTGACTGACAGTCACGCAAAAGAGGTCTCCCAGAAGAAGACGAAAAAGAAGAAGTGTAAACAAACCCTTAAAACGTAAATATCCATATAATATGTATTATGTTAGTTTCCTGGGAATGACACCTACATCAAAAATTTGGAAAAAAATCGCTTAATCACATGCTATTGAGCTTAATTTTTTACCAATATTGTAGCGCCTCCTGTATATTGAACAATAAGAAAAGTAGCACTTATCCGCGCATCTGTAGGGTCCCTTGAGTAAGGTAAGATAACAAACAATTATTACATAAGACAGGAATCCCGTAATCGAGGAGTTGTAGTAGTTCAGATAATCCGAAACGCGTCATGAAAGGGTTAACTATTACCTCACTCTCACTGTTTGTCCTCTGTGTACACTATAATTTATTTTTTGTATTTAACAGTATTAGACTTCCAACCTCTCTTACCTGTTGTCCAACGAGCCCTAAGTACCTCGCCCTTGTGCAAAACTCAAAATAGTTTATGGAAACCAGTATTATTAAGTAATAACATGGAAAATTACGAGAGCATATTTACCTGTTGTAACAAAGACATCGGATTATCCTAGAGATATCCTAGGTATATTAAGCACATCACAATATGTATATTACTATGTTTTTACATCCCAAATTAGCTTGAAATCAAATCTTAGAGTTGGACAAATATATGGCATGCGATTAAGCGTACACAAGGGAAGAACAATATCATATATTGAATTATCCCAAATCCAAGATTGCCATATTTTATTTACAGTCGAAAGCGTTCTCTATTATTTCCGCGGTGTTTGATCATAGAACACGCCGAAGTCAGTGGGTAACTAAAGAATATTATTATTATCTCAAAGTCACAACACTGACAACATTCACAATGCACACACATCTGGATCTTACAACACTGGAAGAGGGAATAGAAAGAGGTGACAAGATATCACTCTTTAGATGTGAGCATGTACAAGAATATATCAGCAAGGAAGATTTGTTATACCAACAACAGGAAGAACAAGAGGTCACGATCGCAAGCTTATTTAGACCGAGAGGTTCCGAATTCGATTCCCAGGTAGGACGAGATGAATGGGAAAATCTCCTAAGACCTGATGCTCCTTTTCACTTACCAATAAATAGGAATTTGCAGTTAGTGTACATTGGTAACGTTTCATCTGGGTAAAGAATTATAAACGCTGAAGAACGTCTCCAGAGGAAACGGTGCTTAAGAATAGAGGTTTACTACAGTGAGTCTGTGTGGCCCACAACAATCTGTTTAACAGTGCACCTGTGTCATTATATGCCAATTAGTGTACCAAATCCTTTCCACATAGTTAGGTTTCTTACTTTGAGATTGCGTACAACTTTTTATTCCTAGATTTTACCCAGCAAGCACAAGGACGTGAGCATTTTTTTATTTTGTTTTATTTTTATTTTTTATTTTTGTTTACAGATGGACGAATGTCGGCAACCGAGGAACCTATCTCTAGGGAGTCTGTCATAGAAGTACTAACGTATTCACATACAGCTTTTATTGCTTAAACTTTTTAGAGATATTATACGATGCAAGGGTTATTGATTTATCTTTTTACAGGAAACCAACTGATGATTTTTGGCAGCTGCGAGCCTCTAGTATGGCCGAGGACAAGGCAGGTATCTCTAAGGTGGCCGACATTAAGGATAACATGGAGAGTGTCATGGCAGCTGTGGGCTTCGGTTGGTGGCAAGTTCCTGTGATGTTGGCATCCGGAATCGGTTAGTAGAATATATGCAGCTTGTGCATTCCACTGACCTCTTCCTTGATATTTGTTTCTATTACATGACGATAGTAATTATTTTAGTAAGGAACATACAGGAGTCAAAAGTAATCCATGATATTGTTTAATAATGTTTATCCTCTTGTTGTCTAGAGGGGTAACTTCTGAACTGACTAATATTGCCTTATATCAAGGGGATATGACATCTCTCTCAAAAGTTATTTTTTGTGATTTTATTATTATTACCCAGAGAACTACTTGTCGTTGTATTTCCCTCTGCCTCAACTAGACATAATTTGTGACAAAATTAGACCCCCCCTCCCCCCACACTCCTTGAAGCGCGATCAAATGAACATCAAAGCGTTGGAAATTTGTCCTTCGTATAGCCCGAAATCAGTTTAGATCAAATCCTTCTACTTATCGAGTAATGGTGGTCGTAAGTGTGAATAAATCATAAGATTAATACTACAGCCACAATGTTTTTGCACCCAACCTGGATAGATGTCACCCCTCTGATTCCCAGAGATCCTTCTTAAACTGAAAACAAATCGTTTAATGCTAGCCAGAATAAGATGAAGAAACGCGGGTTTAGGGGAGGCAGTTAGTTTTTCGAGTCCTCCTCCTCCCTCATGTGTTAGCCCTATTAGTTATGAGATTTTAAGACATTCGCCCTATTAGTTTGGCAATATTCAGACCTTTTGCCCCATTTATTTGCCAATATTAAGACCTTTCGTGGCATTTAGGGGTTGATTTTTTCCTGGCGAGCGATAGTGAGCCTGTATTATAAGAGAAACTGGCCTTCGGCCAGGATTTTTTTTATCGAAAAAGGTAAAAATTTATCTTGAAGGAGGGTGTTGGGGGTGTTGCTTAAGCTTGATGGAGGTCTTGGGAGGAAACTAAATAAATTATAAAACGATACATAAATGAGCAGACTCCCATTTTCTTATGTTCTTATGTATGTTCAAATAAATACGCCCCCCCCCCCCCCCCACCTCACCCACCTTAAGGGGAGGTTTTTAGTTTGCTTCCTACTCCTCCAGCAATCATAAAATTTCACCCCCTTGACCCCCTTTCAAGACAATTTTGACAATTTTTCGGTAGAAAAATGTCCCGGCCGAAGGCCGTTTACTCTTAAATTACAGGCTTGCAATCGCTCGCCAGGATAAAATCGACACCTAAATGGCACGAAAGGTCTTAAAATTGACAGAATGGGGCGGAAATTCCTAAAATCACCAAACTAATGGGGCAAACGTCTTAAAATCTCAACAAAAGCAATGGGGCTAGACATGAGGGAGAAAGGGGTCAAGAAAAAAGTCCCTCAAGTGGAAATAAGTGCTCGTTGTTTACCCGCAGTTCAGGCCATCTACCCTCTGCACCTCACAGGGTCGTCCTTCTTTAACGCCCCGGTCAACTTCTACTGCTCTACTGCTGAGGGTAACCAGTCGGCGGGGTCCGGTAATGTTAGGTAAGTCAAGGTTAACCCGTTCATGATATTATGACGCATTTATTTTTTTGTTTTCTGACTATTCTTAGACGATTTTATTCAGGTTAGGAAGGGTATGGGGAAGTCAGAGGGTTAATTGAGATAGTCTATACCCTTATAATTCCCACAGATCCTTCCTAGGCTGTATAAAATCGTCTATTATTAGCCAGAATATACTGTCAAAATGCGTCATAATCTCCACAGGGTTAACCTACTACATAATAGTTTGAGGGCTACTTTTATATTTTTCTTGCCACCTGCAGGCGACTTTATTTGGCTCTATCATAATGGAGTTAGAGCGACCCTTATCTATCAAACACAAGATATAATTGATTTGATTAAGAGGAGGTTTTTAGTTGATTCCCTAGACTTCCATCAAGCTTAAAATTACTCCCCCTTGACCCCCTTTCAAGATAAATTTGTACATTTTTCGGTAGAAAAATTTCCCGGCCGAAGGCCGGTTCCCCTTAAATTACAGGCTCGCTATCGCTCGCCAGAAAAAATCGACACCTAAATGGCACGAATGGTCTTAAAATTGACAGAAATGGGGCGAGGGTTCTTAAAATCGCCAAACTAATGGGGCAAGCGTCTTTAAATATCACAAGCAATGGGGCTAAACATGAGGGAGAAAGAGGTTCAGAAAAAAATCCTCCAGGTGGAAATCTCCCCTTAAGTATAAGCACTAATTTGTTTGTACCGTTATTTTGTATCAGTCACTCATTCCGATTATTTTCATTAATATCATACTTATCTATCTATCTATCTAGCTATCTATTGCCTGACGCCGTGATCCCCGAAGGGGTGGACACGAACGAACCGCCCCCATGCACCTCTGTCCCCAGTCAGTCGACGCCCCTCCTCCCAACCAGCACCGCCTTCATTCATATACTTCCTCACTCCATCCTTCCACCTCTCCTTCGGTGCACCTCTCCCTCACTGTCCTTCCACCTCGCTCTCGTACACCATCTTAGTCATTCTCTCGCTTTCCATTCGTTTCATATGGCCGAACCATCTTATAGTTGTGGTAATTAGTGAATCTTGATAACACGGAAGTTTGTTGCAGTCTGTTGAATTGGGGAATATTATTTTTGCCAATTTGTAGGTATTATAGGTAGGCTACTTTTTAAAAAAATTGGCGATTTATACTGATAAATAAAGTACCCTTGGATTTGATTTTGTTATAAAACAGATTTTGCCGCCGTGCGCGCACATAGGGTGAGAAAATTGCACCAGTTATTCCTCAAACCACTGGGATCAAATGGTATAAACGTTAACACAATACATGATATACAGAGTGGATTAGCCTACAAAGCACCTGCCTTCCCTTAACCTTAAGAGGGATTTTTTTTTTTTTTTGTTACCCGTTCTCCCTCGTCTTTAGCCACATTAGTTTGGTGATTTAACATCTTTCACCAAATTTCATTGTCATTCTAAGACCTATCGTGCCATTAAGGTGTCTATATAATTATTTTCCTAGTGACCGATAGCGAGCCTGTAAATTTAAGAGGAACCGGCCTTCAGCCGGGACATTTTTCTACCGAAAAATTTACAAATTTATATTGAATGGGGTGTTTTTTTAATTCTTGATGGAGGTCTAGGGCGGAAAGTGAAAAATATGTGAATGAATATATATATATATATATATATATGGGGGCAAAACAATAAAAATAAAAAACATCCCCCCTTACCCGCAGCTACAACAACGAGTGCCTGAGTGGTGTGGAGGGCACAGAGGGGGAGGAGGAGGAGGAGGGCTGGCTACACACTGAGGGAGCACCAGCATCATGTCCTGTGGTCCTATACGACAACTCAACCTTCACCCTCACCGTCACATCACAGGTATTGTTATCTATATTTGTGTTTTCCTGTGTGCATGAAGGATACAATAGGCAAAGCAACAAGTGTCTACCACCCCACCCCAAGGTTGAAAGACTGACAGAGAGCCAAGCGCAAGGTACGTTAGAGGTAATTTAGGTGTGTTGGAAAGAGGTGTGGTGTGCTTGTGCCATAGACTCCTTTAAGGGGGGGTGACCTGTTTTTGTTCTGTCCTTTTCTATCTTTCTCTGGCTTGTATCCATTTGGCCCCATTCAGCCTACTGTTTTAAGACATTTATCCCCATCCAGGTGTCAATTTTTTACTGGTGAGAGGTAGTGAGCCACCATATTTTTTATTTTTGTTTGACAGCAGGCTAAATTTGTACATTTTTCGATAGAAACATTTCTCCGGCGAAGCCGGATTTCTTCACATAATGCTGGCTCGCTCTCGCTCGCCAGAAAGAAATCGACACCTAGATGGGATAAACGTCTTAAAATAGTTGGCTGAATGGGGCCGAATGGATACAAGCCAGAGAAAGAGAGAAAAGGACAGAAATAACAAAAAGCAGGTCACCCCCCTTAAAGGAGTCTATGGCTTGTGCTTATACGTCCCAGGTATACTTGAGCTTCAACCCTTTCACTTTTATCCACTTGTAATGGCTATCGTTAGACGACCTTTTCAGGTTTAGAAGCCCCTCTAAGAATCATAAAGGTAAGGTATAATCTTTCACTCAACAAGTAAACTCTGGAATTTTCTCCTTCATCTGCCTTTCCCTCGTCCTACTCGTATGCCTTAAATTTCTTCAAGCTCCTTGTGTCCAGAAATTTGGACTTAAACGCAGCACTTGAATTTGTCTCTCTATCATTCTTTCAATTTTTGGGGGGTGGGGGGGATTTGCTAGAAGCAGCTTTGCATTTTGTCTCCTTCGCACATTTAGATTTATTTTTAACTCTCTAACATCCAAAATTTCTTCCTAAACTGAATACAAATTGCCAACATAAAAGGGCTTAGCCTGGCGAAAAGCTTACTCCATTAGCAGTTGCTTTATCGACAACCAATGAAAAACAAAATATAGCAACTATGTTTCTGTACCATATTAATGCTAGGTTTTTTGCAAATAACACAATGGTTGGCTATAAAAGCTTTGGTATAGCTGAATAATTAAAATGAAATATATACAAAATTGACTTGTCTTCATCTTGATTACTTGGCTAATAGGAATATTTTATAAGTAGATATGAAATCAATTACAAAATCTTGGTGTAAACAAAATGTAGACACATAGAAGTTTCTTACTATTCCATTAAGTATTGATAAATCAGCTGTTAACCCGGCAAGTGCGATAAACCTCACAGAAGTATGTGTATAGCGTATGCGATAGGCCTCACGGAAGCAAGACATTGAAAAAATCCTTCCAAAACACCCCAGGGGCTATCAAAACAAAGGAATATGTCATTAGGTGATATCATTCCCCTCTAGTACTTCTTACCACTCATCCACATGTGTATCAACCCCCTCCCCCTTCATCTCCTTCCCCACCTTTTTTTCCCCTCTTCCCCCTCCTCAATTATCGGCTATTATTCCTTTTATCTCACACATTTATCGGTCACATTCCGCACAAATTATTCTCACACGGTTTCATAAACACAGGCGAGTCACTTAGAGACCCTATAGCAGTGTGAGACCTCTCCCAGGAGCTTCAGTGTCATGCGAGACGTTGCAGAGGTAACATATACGTCTCTCACCGGGCCGACCCAGAATACGACCGGGTGGCAAAATTATAAAATTTTCACCCACCAATTGCTGTTCCGACTTCTTTTATCGCTCTTCAAGGTTCATAATGTTCATCATATAAGTAAAATATATGCACATGGAGAAGAAATAATGCTCTACATTGTAAATATAACAAATTCTGTCGGAATTGAAGTCATCTCGAACGAAATTGAATATTCTTGTAAATTTTGGTCAAAATATTTGCATGACAGAGGTTTGTTTGCTCTTTGAGATTTCATATTGGATCACGATTTATGTTGTAGAGTGTACTCTTTGAAACACAACTAGTAGCCTTAAATTTTCGAAACTATCTCGGACCGAAACAAATCTTTTGTGTGAATCTTTACCTAATATATGCATTTCGATGGTTTATTTAACCAGTTTGGGAAGTGAAAAAAACGCCATGACTTGTGTCCATGAGTATATGGTCAAAATCAATAGTTCTCTGAAAACCTTGATGTTACTGAACTACCACGTCTTAACATAAACATTTCAGTATCCGAAGATGCTTCTTCACTTTATTCTGGTTAATAATAGAAGATTTTAATCAGGTTTGGGAAGCCTTCTTGGGGTCAAATAACTATTTGACACCCATAATTCCTTCCTAAGCTGAATACAATCTTCTACTAATAGCCGAGTATTAGAAAAAAACAGGTCCTTGTATCTTGAAAGGGCTAATAATAATAACACTAAAGATTTCAGCCAAGAAAATGCAGTCAAAATAACTTGTCAGCACTCTACGAAACATGTTCAGTAAAACGAAATATGCAATAAAGGCAAAGATTAATTAACTCCCTAAAAGCGAGCATGCTTGTTGACATGACCGTATTGCTGGGCGGGTATATTTACCGAAAACAAGCTTCATTCCATGCTCTCTTTCATGCGTAAACAAAAGCCAGAGCGTAATACAATTATATATCCGTGAAAGGGGGATAATAGAGCTTTCCAATGACACCTGAATCATCCTTGTACGACGACGGGTTATCTTGCAGTGATCAAGTAACCGGAGGTGAAAATACCCTAAAATAGGTAATTTTTGCTTTTTTATCCTTGTCTCGCGAGGTACGGTGCGTGTCAGTAACCGCCCATAGGTGGTGGCAAGCGGTCCAAGCCCAGCTATTATCCTTCCAATGTGCAGACTCTCTCTCAGAGCTCATAACGTCCTCAAAATGGCACCCGTCATATGAAGGGCACCGCAGGGATGGGCAATATTCTCTCTCCCGTCATATGACGGTCACCGTCGGTTGAGGGTTAAAGGAATTGAGATTAATTATATATTATTATACTATGTAAGATAACAAGGAAATTGAATACCACGCCACTACTGCCAAGCAGTTTTCCCACGCACAACACCACAACCCCGAGAAAGGAAGCCATAACTCCAGCATTACGAATTGCGTGCGCAACATCCACAAATCACCTACCTTCATCCACCATTCCCCACCTCCATCACATCTCAATCAGGACAAAGGGTACTTTTGCATCCTCATGGGCTAACAAAACAGGCTCGTCCAAGTGTCAAAACATTACTTACTCCTCAACCACCACCGAGTTCACACATAGCAGAGCCTCTCTAAATCTCCACACCATGCCAACACCAACGAACATTCTCACAACCTCCTCCAGCACTTTCAGCACCCTGGAGATTCAATTTATTCATAGAATCAAATGGCTAAAGGACGACGACGCGTCAAAATCGTTTAGATTCCTGCACCAACTCCAAACTGCCCTCAACAACTATTCAGAAGAATCTTACCTCACTGTATTTACTGACATCAACAGACCCGCAGACCCTCGTTCACAAAAATGGTGGAAATTCTTCGATACCTACAAAATAATTCCCGCCAAGACGATGCCTGAAGCTTCCTATTACAGCCACGAGGCCATGGCTATCATTCAAGGGGAGGGAAATAAGATAACCAGGAAATTAAATACCACGCCACTACCGCCAAGCACTTTTCCCACGCATACCACCACACCCCCGTAAAGGAAGCCATAACCACCACACCACCAAGATGCACCAGAGTTGCAGCCATAGCTCTCGCACCCCCTCCAACACCCAGCAAAGTCACCATTAACCCATTCAGTACTAGCGACGGCAGAGAGCCGTCAGTAGATAAATCACTCCCCAGTCCCAGCGACGGCAGAGAGCCGTCAGAAATATACGATCCTTGTAACTGCCAGTATCAGGCAGTGCCTGGTACCACGACCGTTTGAGCACTGCTCTAGAGTTGGCAACGTTTCTCAGCTTATATCCAAGCCTCTACAGGCTGGGAGAGGCAGTGTTCCTCCATCTTTTGAGGTGGGAGGTTGTTATATCTTGCCATTTTGGCCACATTGCTTGGGACTGGGGGGACTTTTATGGTAGTACCCTACGGTACAGTAGGGGTTAATAACCCTAATGCCATAAGGAGAAGGAAAAGCACGAAGGAAAGGAAGACTACCAAAAGGCTGCATAAACACCATACCTCCATGCGCCCTTCTTCCTCCAAGCCTACGAACCCTGACCAACATCTTAAACTCACCATATACTACAAATCGAGGAAAACATCACAACTAGTTATTCGCAACAGCCCGGCTACCGCTAAGAAACCGTCACAAGAGGACCATGTCATATACCGACACACCTGTAACAGTGAGGACTGTGGACCTCACACTTATGTCGGTTTGACAAGGACTCGTCTGTCACGTCGCCTTACCTTCCACCTTCAAGCCGGAGCTATCAAGGACCACTACCACACATCCTCACACCATCAGGAACTCACCAGACCCGACTTAGATAAACACACCTCTATTCTTGATAAAGAAATAGACTCATGCCGCCTATTCATTCTTGAAGCTATATATATACAAACATACCAAGCTACTTTAAACACACAAGCGGAATACAGCCAGATCCTACCCTCGGCACGCCCTTCCACAGCGAGGCCCCCCATGATGCCCCCAGGAATGCCCCCTCCACACAAGCAGATGAAAGACGCAGAGGCCCCGCCCACTCCTGCGTCCGGCCAGCCTACCAGAGCTAGTCTTAGGTTAGGCAACCAGCGTGCAGCTAGCGCACAATAAACACTCTCTTGATCTTGTATCGCCTATATAAACTCGACTTATCACCTTCTAACTTCACTTCTCCTTGATAATGATGGCTGCGCCCATTGAAACGTCGGAACCCTTTGCAAACCTCCTTTACCAACTTCCTGAAAATACCAGAAAAACTGTACGAAAAATTGAGAGTATCAATAAAAAACTCAATAATGCAAACTGTGCCTATTATTTTAATCTCACCTGCCTGAAAGAAATTATCATCCCTGGCTACACTAATATCAAACTATTTAATGAGAATGCCAGAAACCGAGACTGCAAACTCCAATTCCGGAGAGAATTGGTCCAGCAAGAAACTTTGGAAAAACGAGAGACGGCACTTTACCTCCAACAAGAGCGAGATGCCCTTGTACAACAATGGAATGAAGAAGCCGACCACGCACCAGTTAAACAACGTATCAACACCAAACTCGAACAACTGAATACACAGCACCTACGCAAAGTGGAGAGCACTGCCATCAAGAAATTGTCCAAACTCTATGGCGGCAACATCAAACTCCCCAGACCCCTCAAAGGGTACATCAACCTCACCAACACGGACCTGACCCCCAACCAAGAAGAACTCCTCAACAAATGACTCAATTGCCACTACACCTCTAAACCCCGACCACACCCAAAACGACTAGAGATCGAGATTCTCCTGGATGACATCCAAAAACTGGAGAAGGATGGGAAACTCACAACCTCACCCAACCTACAACCGACCTTACTAGCCGAAGCCGCTAAAACATGTGGTTCCCACAACAGCGGATTAATCAACAAAAACCACATCTTAGAGGCTAAACAACTTCGTGAAAATAATAATATCATAATCAGACGAGCCGATAAAGCTGCCAGCCTGGTCATCCACGACAAAGATGAATACCTGCAGAAGATGGACCACATCCTAAGCGACTCTACAAAATTCCGGAAAATCACCCGTAACCCCACCGAGGAAATAAAGCGGAAAACCAACACCACCATCACCGCCATTAACGCAAAGACAGGAGGGATCCACCTTAAAAACTCATCGGTGACTTCTCCCCTGGGTACGCTTACGGCACAGTCAAAACCCACAAACCAGGTAACCCCCTTCGCCCCATCATCTCCCAGATCCCTACCGCCACCTACCAAATTGCCAAGACTTTGAACAAACTTCTGACCCCCTACACCCCCAGCCAGTACAGTCTTTCCTCGTCAGCTGACTTCCTGGAGATTTTAAGAGATGCCCCCTCTACTGACGACCATATCATCGCCTCCCTAGATGTAGAGAGTCTCTTTACCAACGTGCCTGTGGACCGCACCATTGAGCTCATCCTACATCGAGTCTACCACTGCCCAGACAACACGCCCTTAGACCTCCCAGAAACAGCCCAAAGACGTTGCTGGAAATATGCACCAAAGAGGCGCCCTTCACCTGCCCGCGAGGTGACATGTATCAGCAGATTGATGGTGTGGCAATGGACAGTCCCCTAGGAGTCCTCTTTGCCAATTTTTACATGGGCACCATTGAAGAAGAGCTCCTGACTACCAACCGCCCCTCCGTCTACTGCAGATATGTGGACGACATCTTCGTGCGTGTGAAGGACCCACAGGAGCTACGTGACCTTCAACAACGATTCATCGCCTCTTCCAGTCTAAACTTCACCTTCGAGGAGTCCTCTAACGGTCATCTCCCCTTCCTTGATGTCCTCGTAAACAACAACAACACCTCAGGCTTCACCACCACTGTCTACACCAAACCCACCAACAACGGATTATGTCTCAACGGCGAAAGTGAATGCCCCCAGCGATATTTACGGTCCACCATCGCCGCCTACGTCAGGAGAGCCCTATCACACTGCACCTCCTGGCGAGACACTCACAAGGAACTCGAGAGGCTCACCCAGGTGCTTGTAAACAATGGGTACAGTAACTCGGACATCGCCCACACCATCAACAAACACCTTGAAACATGGTACAAAAACGACATGCCTACTAATACAAACACTGAATACATAAAAATTTACTATAAAAACCACATGTCCTCAGATCACAAGACAGACGAAAACATAATGAGAGACATTATCAGCAACAACGTTAAAACTACGAACCCTGACCAACACCTTAAACTCACCATATACTACAAATCGAGGAAAACATCACAACTAGTCATTCGCAACAGCCCGGCTACCGCTAAGAAACCGTCACAAGAGGACCATGTCATATACCGACACATCTGTAACAGTGAGGACTGTGGACCTCACACTTATGTCGGTTTGACAAGGACTCGTCTGTCACGTCGCCTTACCTTTCACCTGTTACGACCGGGACTCGTATAAAACAAGGGCTCTTAATCATTGGACTTAAAAGGCAAACAGCCACAATGGTAACACTAGATCCAACCGTCGAACTTATAATGCCGGCGCACAAAAACACCTATACCCTCCAGAGTTAAATCTGCGATAGCGGAATATCCTATAACTCGGTATAAATGCACTACTACTACAGGCTGATGATCTCTGATACAGCCTGATCACAACAACATACAATTACGTTAATAATGTATACAAGGAAAAGGATAGAGAGCTTAATTAAATCACTGAAATAATTTAATGCAAACAAGAAGAAGATATAATTAAAGTTACTCTAAACAATAATAAACTGTTACTCCTATATTAAAGAAAGTGAATGAAAGTCCTAAAGCATCGAGCAGGATTCTTCTGAAGAAAGTCTGATGCTGCGTAAGATGATCGAATCGGATTTTGAACTGTTATATAAAGCAGAAACAAGATATGACAAGTGTAGGGACATACAGGGTTAACTGGCACGGGAATAATGATAAATGCACAATTGTATTATCTCCAACAACAAAAGAAGTACTTCGTCAAGCAACTCAAAAAGCCTGCTCGGGTTGTGCAACTCAACAACAACCAAGGCTTACAATCAACGTGAATAAAAATGCTGCATACATAACATAAGAGCTTATAATCTTAATTGGGTGTCTGCTAGGCGAATAAAGTCTAGCTGGGATGTATTAGGCTAGGAAACAATGGCTGAGCAAGCGGCTCGTAGCCTATCGAGGTCCTTAAGACTGTACAGCCAAATTACGTTAAATGACGGGGTGCTCTCTTGAGAGATCCAGATCGCTAGTATCTGGTTCTCTCCTGGCGACCCTCTCAAAGTCAAAGCAAAACGAGTTAGCACAGTGTTGGGTGGCAGAGGCAAAAGCCCTCACTCGCAACACAGTGCTAAACTCACAAGGTACACAGTCAGAAAGACCACCTAGGCTTCCCACGTATCCGTTGCGATTGTACAGGTTCAACAAAACCTGGTACACATCGGAAATCACAACAACAATAGCCTCACCCCAGTCTAGCATTAAATAGCCCAGCAGACAGCCAAGAAAAGGTAGGGAGACACCGTGAGTGTGTCGAACCTCTACAGACAAAATGTTAACCCCTCCAAAATGTCTATCTAAGCATATAATACGATGGCCGATGTATGAAATCGTGCAGAACCAAAGGGAAGTTATGATGTTAAATAGAGTGGAAGAATGAGAGGTAAAAAGTTGAGAGAGAGAGAAAGTGCTCTATAGGTAGAAGTCGGGGACAGGTGGTAAGGGAGATGTGAAGGGTATGCTGGTCAGGCAAGCTCTGAAGAGAGTAGCTCCTCGGGACCCCCTGGATCACACAAAGGCATGGTGGTCAGCCAATCACAGGCCGCTACGTCACCAGGCAGAAGGCCTGCAGAAGGCGCCAGGAACCACCAGCCAATCAAAACCGAGAGAAAGCCCACGCGGGCGAGGGACTCCTCCGGGAGGGAGGAAGGAGGAGGGAGAGCAACACTCACTGCCCCCACGCGGCTCGGTTGCTCTTTCTCTCTCAACTTCACTACAATGCATCTTATGTTCTACTCATGATATAAAATATAATGCATTGTCACAGGCGAAAATAAAGACCACTTCTATACTGCCTGTGACATGACGATTCACAAGAAAGAAAGTACAACATTGTAGATAGACTGTAGCCCATTTCACTACCCTGGCGAGCGCTAGTGGCTACCTGGAGGCAATTCTGCCAACGCTGGTAGGCGTCACACACCTTCAAGCCGGAGCTATCAAGGACAACTACCACACATCCTCACACCATCAGGAACTCACCAGACCCGACTTAGATAAACACACCTCTATTCTTGATAAAGAAATAGACTCATGCCGCCTATTCATTCTTGAAGCTATATATATACAAACATACCAACCTACTTTAAACACACAAGCGGAATACAGCCAGATCCTACCGTCGGCACGCCCTTCCACAGCGAGGCCCCCCATGATGCCCCCAGGAATGCCCCCTCCACACATGCAGACGAGGAGGAGGGGCGTCGACTGACTGGGGACAGAGGTGCATGGGGGCGGTTCGTTCGTGGCCACCCCTTCGGGGATCACGGCGTCAGGCAATAGATAGATAGATAGATTATCATTTTTAGGACATGGATACCTATCTATTGAAATATTAATAGGACTACTTTTAGGGCGATTACCAATTGTTTGTGTAGGCCTAATAGATTTTTTTTTTTTTTTTTTTTTTTTTTTTTTTTTTTTCTGTGTTTGAGGGAGGCAAAAGGCATAACTGCCTATAGCGAGTGCCTCCCCCATAGTTGAAAGAGTGACAGGGCCAAAATCAAGGGACGTTCGAGCCAAAATGCCTGGACACACGGAGTTTGAAGCAATTTAAGTCATAGGAAGAGGGAAAGACTGATTCTGGGAGAGAGTTCCAGAGCTCAGCTGTTGAGTAGAAGAAAGTTTGAGAGTAACGTTTCACTCTTGGGTTGGAGAGTTGCACAGAGTAGGGGTGGGATTGAGTTGCAAGACGGGTACCACGTGCCCTACGTAAAGGAGGTGGTATGCACTGGGATAGCTCTGAGGAACACTGATTATTATAGTAGTGATAGAATAGCGAGAGAGATGCAACATTGCGGCGGAGAGAGAGAGATTGCAGAGTTGGTGAGTGGACGGGAGTTAATGATACGAAAGGCCTTCCTTTCAACTTTGTCTAGGAGAGCGGTGTGAGAGGAAACCTCCCCACACATGTGAACAATACTCAATACAAGGGCGCACTATGCCCCTGTACAGAGCAAGAAGCTGTGCAGGGGAAAAAGAACCCCCTAAGGCGGTTGAGCACACCCAGCTTCTGGGAGGGCTGCCTTAGCAAGACTGGTAATATGGTCCTTCCAAATGAGAGCAGAAGAAAAAGAGACACCAAGATATTGAGAGAAGATGAAGGGTTGATTTTTGTATTGTTGAAGAATAAGGGATAGTCCGCTGGGAGATCCTGACGGGTAGATAGATGGAGAAATTGGGTTTGGAAGCATTAAAGTTAACAAGGTTTTCTCTGCCCCAATTGGAAATAGTATTTAGATCAGAATTTAAGAGTTCTATGGCTTCATTACGTTTGTCGTTGAGGGATTGCTGGCTGGGGCGTTCTGAAAAACTAATGGAGTAGTGTAAGGTTGAGTCGTCTGCGTATGAATGGATGGGAATTAAGGTACAGTTAAGGAGATCATTTATAAAAATTAGAAAGAGAATAGGAGATAGGACAGAGCCCTGAGGAACACCAGAGTTTATAGGGTGAGGAAGTGAACAATGGCCGTCCACAACCGCGGCTATGGAACGGCCGGTGAGGAAATTAGAGACAAAGGCACAGATGGAGGGATAGAAACCGAAGGAGGATAGTTTAGAAATTAAAGATTTATGCCAGACTCTATCGAAGGCTCTCGATATGTCTAGTGCAATAGAAAAAGTCTCGCCGAAGTCCCGAAAGGAGGATGACCAAGAGTTAGTAAGATATGAAAGAAGATCACCAGTAGAGCGACCCTTAAGGAAGCCATACTGGCGATCTGAGGCGCAGATTATGAGAAGAGAAATGCTTAAGAAATTTGGAAGTAAGAATAGTTTCAAAAACTTTAGAAAGACATGAGATAAGAGCAATTGGGACAATAGTTGGAGGGTTGAGAGCGGTCACCCTTCTTTGGGACAGGTTGAATGTGAGCAAACTTCCAGCATGAAGGGAAGACATTAGAGGATAGACAGAGACGAAAGAGTTTGCCTAGGCAGGGAGTCAGCACGGAAACACAGTTTTTGAGAACAACAGGAGGAACACCGTCCGGACCATACGCCTTATTAGTGTTAAGCCCAGAGAGGGTAGAAAGTACATCTTTAGAAGAGATTAGGATATTAGGCATAAGTAAGAGAGAGGAGGGCGGAGAGGGAGGAATAGCACCGGAATCATCCAAGGTGGAGTTTCTAGCAAAAGTTTGAGCGAGAGTTTAGCTTTGTCAGAGGAAGAAGTGATGGTTGTGCCATCAGAGTGGGAAAGGGGAGGGAAAGACGAGGAAGAGAAATTGTTGGAGAGGTTTTTGGCTAGATGCCAGAAAGCTTGGGAAGAGCTAGAGTTGGATAGTTCAGTGCATTTATTATTGATGAAAGAGTGTTTGGCAAGTCGAAGAACAGATTTGGCTTGATTCCGGGCAGAAACATATCAAGAATGAGAGTCTTGAGTTTTAAGGCGTCGGTACCGTTTGAATGCTTCCTCCTTATTGCGGACAGCAGTAGAACAGGCGTGAGTAAACCATTTTTACCATATTTATCATAAATACTTTGTATATTGGACAATGTATATTTGACAATGTACCTGGCTCGCTATCGCTCGCCAGGAAGATATCGACAATTGGATGGGGATAAATGTCTTAAAACAGTTGGCTGAATGTGGCCGAATGGATACAAGCCAGGGAAAGAGAGAAAAGGAGAGAAAGATAAAAAAAAAAAAAACGGTGACCCCACCTTAAGGTATTCCCCGTCTACATTATTTTCCTTTGATTCCCATGAACATTTGTTGAAGATCCCTTCAAGACAAGGTGTGAACAGCTTGGGTGAGATTGTGTCTCCCTGCCTCACTCCTTTCTCAATCTTTATCTTATTTGTGGCTCAGTGTAATTGGATTACAGCAGTATCTTTTGCATATATAATTATTCTCTAAGAGTTATACTTAAGTTTCAATGGAGCATCTTGGTTGAGCCCGATAACTTTTCATCTACTACTTTACTTCGCATTTCTCCACTTTATCTTCCTCTCTCCAAACTCTTCTACACTCCAACTTTACTCTAGCCATCATTCATTCATTCACTTAAGTTTCAATTCTTCCTTGTTCATGTAGTGCGTTTGCTATATGTGTTATCTCTACCGAATAGAATGCCTTTTCATAGTCTATTAGTCTATTAGCTGGTATATATACAGTATATATATATATATATATATTATATACATATATATATATATATATATATATATTGATAACTGTTAACGATATAAATTGAGAGTTCCATTATGTTTATTTCAACACAATTTTCTGACAATAATATTGTAGTCGACTGAGACCCATATTACGTCATTTCATTACCGCATCACTTAAAATAGTTGTGAAAATAGTAACTATATACAATATTCTGACATGTATATAACTAGCTAAGATAGTGACTACGTAAATATTTTTATAATCTATAAAGACTTCACAATTCCTAAATTATACAAGAAATAGGATTACTAAAAATATGTGCATAGTCATTGCCTTAGATATATATAATTATGTATATTTTGTGCCTGTGTGTATAAGGATATATATTTATTTGTATGTGTGTATTGGAAAGAAGTGTGCTGTGCTTGTTTAGTGTAGTGAAGTGAATAGAAGGAGGTGGTATTTGTGAGAGGTAGCTGGATTACTATCTGCGTAGGTGAGACACAAACAGAAAAAGAGAGGGAAGCCAGACAAATGAAACAGGAGTTTCAGCAACTCTTATCACATGCCTATGAGGCCTCCCCTGGGTATTGCGTTGCTAGATTGGTATCTATAATCCCCCCAATCTCTCTCTCTCTCTCTCTCTCTCTCTCTCTCTCTCTCTCTCTCTCTCTCTCTCTATATATATATATATATATATATATATATATATATATACAGTATATATATACCGGTATACTGTATATTGGAAAAAATTGACTATAAACCAGAGAATCCTCAAATTCTTTAATATCGCATGCATTAAATGAGTGGTGTCTATATATAGTTAGCCTCACGTGACATAGATGACATCAAGGCACCAGTTGTTGAGTCATAATTATATAAGTCATAATACACAGAGGCACCAGTGAGTGATCTAAGTAACCCTGTCATTACACCCCCACTCACTACACAACACTACTATACGCTTCACAGTGGCTGGTCCTGCTCATTTGGGTCTCATTTGGGTGAGTACGTTAGTTGGTTTGTTATCAGCTCACGGTTAAGGGGGAATGGGCGTATATATATGCTCATTTATCTATCTATCTATCTATCTATCTATATGCCCAATCCCCATTTTGGGGGTAGCCGACTCAAGACAGAGCAAGAACAGGGAAAACACAAAAACAACATAAAACAACAAATAATCACAGATAAAAAGCACAAACTCACACACATCCAGGTCACCCAGGAGAAGACCCAGAGACCAGGGTCACCAAGGTCGCTCAAGCACTCCCCCGGCCCCCGACCACCCGGAGAGGTTCCGACCTCGGCAGGCAGACATGCAGCGGAGCCAAAGCCACAAGCCATGCTCATTTATGCCTAATTTTATTATTATTTTAGTTTTCTCCCTATACCTCTATCAAGCTTAAAAAATTAAAAACCCAAGACCCTCCTTCAAGATAATGTGTACAATTTTTGATAGAAACATTTCCCGGCCAAAAGCCAGTCCTCTTAAAATACAGGCTTGCGATCGCTCGCCAGGTAAAAATTGACACCCAATTGACACAACAAATCTTTATATTGACAAAGAAATCGAACGAAAGGTCATAAAATCGCCAAATTAATGGGCCGAACGTTTAAAAATCCGAATACTAATGAGGCTAAACATGAGGAAGAAGGAGAGACCAGAAAATAGACCCAGCTCCCCTTAACACCTCCTGTATCAACGACATAGATGAGGGTCTCACCTGCACAATCTCAAAATTTGCTGACGATACAAAAATTGCAAATAGCGTACTCTCAAAAGAACAAGTTGACGATATGCAACACAATCTAGATAAATTGTCATGTTGGGCCCAAATTTGGCAAATGAGTTTCAATGCGGATAAATGTAAAGTACTACATGTCGGATACCTAAATGAGAAAGCAAACTATTCGATGAATGGCACTCAGCTTAAGAATGTAAACAGAGAAACTGATCTGGGAGTAACAATATCGAGTAACCTAAAACCGAATCAACAATGTTCAGAAGTTGTTAAGAAGGCAAACAAAATAATTGGCTTTATAGGCAGGTCATTTGAGCATAAATCCAAAGAAGTTATCCTAACCCTTTACAATTCCTTAGTCCGCCCTCTTCTGGAATACTGCGTTCAATCCTGGTGCCCTTATTACCAAAAAGATATAAACAAGCTAGAACGAGTTCAACGTAGAGTTACCAAAATGATACCTAGCCTAAAGAACAAACCATACGAAGAGCGTCTTAGAGAATTAAATCTATTTCCTTTAACCCAGCGCAGATTAAGAGGCGACTTAATTCAAGTGTTCAAAATCATCAAAGGCATCGACAATATGAACTGTAGTAAGTACTTCACTATCGACCAATCTAATTACACGCGGGGAAACGGTTGCAAAATTATTGGTAAATCTTTTAACTCGCACGAATCTAAGAATTTCTTCTTCAATCGAGTTGTCAACTTGTGGAATGGGCTTCCCCGAGACGTTATAGACTGCAGCACCGTTGATTCATTTAAATTCCGCCTAGACAAATATCTCGCATCAAACCCGCGACTGACTGCGTTTGTAAATGAATAACTTTATCCTCCCCTCAGTTACTAACCCATATGTCCCTACTAACTTCCTAGTCCTGCCACGTTAGTGGCAGGGCAGTAGTTCCCTTTCCAATGTTCCCTTACCCACTCTAAACCACTGTTTGGACACTTGATCCTCAGTGTTTTGGAGGACAAGCAACCTAGAAGGGTCACTAGACCTGTTGTTGCTTGATTTCCTTTGTACTCATTTGTATCGGAAACGTCTTTTTATGTTCATGCTAGCTATATTTAGACGATTTTGTGCAGTTTAAGAAGCATCTGTGGTAGTAGGAAGGGTTAAGTCAGATTGTTCGGAGCCTGTCAATTGACCCCTTGCGAGTTTTGGTCTATAAGGAAGTTGGAGCTGTGGTCATCAATATTTAGAAGAAATATCAGCTCAAATATAGTCATAATACATATATAAATATATAACACCAAATTGATCAAACTTTTTATCTATCAATACCCCTCATTATATCGCATTTCTCTTTAATATCGATGTTCACGGCCCCAACTTCCTTATAGCCTGAAACTCGCAAGTGGGCAATTGCTGGAGGCCCTTTTTAAACTGATATATATATATATATATATATATATATATATATACTGTGTATATATATATATATATACTGTATATATACAGTATATATATATTTTTTTTTTGGACAGCAAGCTAAATTTGTACATTTTTCGATAGAAAAATTTCTCCGGCAAAGCTCCATACAATGCTGGCTCGCGATAGGAAGTAATCGACACCTGGATGGGGATAAACGTCTTAAAACAGTTGGCTGAATGGGGCTGAATGGTTAAAGCCAGGGAAAGAGAAAAACATAAAAAAAAGCCAGTGACCCACCTTAACCCTTTCTATATACGAGTGTGCTTTTCCTCTTTCTAGTCTGTCTGTCAGTAGACGATTACATATTTTGGCTTTGAAGGGCCTGCAGAAATTAAAGGATTAAGGGGGTCACCTGGGGTTTTTTTTCTCCGTTTCTCTCTTTCCCTGGTTTGTATCCATTCGGCCCTATTCAGCCTACTATTTTAAGACGTTTACCCCCATCTAGGTGTCAATATTTTCCTGGTGAGCTGTAGCGAGCCAGCATATATATATTTTCTTTTTGACAACAAGCTAAATTTGTACATTTTTCGATAGAAACATTTCTCCGGCAAAGCCGGATTTCTCCATACAATGCTGGCTCGTTATTGCTCGCCAGGAAGAAATCGACACCTGGATGGGAATGGGGCCGAATGGATACAAGCCAGGGACAGAGAGAAAAGGAGAGAAAGATAAAACAAAAAAACAGTAACCCCCTTAATGGAGATGGCTTAACCCTTTGATTGCTGGAGACCCTTCCTAAACTTCACAAAATCGTCTAAAAATAATCAAACTATTATAAAGAAACGCGTTAAAATTAGTAGATTAGTAATGTATATACAGTATAAAATATACATATTACAAATTACAATTAACATTACAACTTAAGGCCAATCAAAAATTAAATCCATAATAAAATTTATTATCAACATTAAAACTTAATGCCATTCAAAATGGCTTCGTCAATACCCACGTTATTGTCTTCAAGCCCGTAAGTAGGGTCAAAGTAGGTTCTGCGGGAGTTGGAGGGAGCTGGGCACCGTAATAACTCGGCCAAGAACAGATCCATATCTTCTGCGCCAGGTAGAGGCTCTTGTTGAACTGATGGGCCGAATTCTTCACCAAGGAGCTCCTTGAACGGATCCATATCTTCTGCGAGAGGTTGAGGCTCTTGTTGAACTGATGGGGCGAATTCTTCATTAGGGAGCTCTTCCGGGACGAATTCGTTATCGGGGAACTCTTCCAGGACGAAATCTTCATCAGAGAGCTCTTCCAGACTGATATCCATGTTGGTTGCGGGAGCTGGAGGCTTTCTATGTTCTAATGGGACGAACTGGTCTTCACCCTCTTTAAGCCATAACTTAATCTTGGTTGGAGTAACTCGACAATGTTTTATACCAACATAGTATTCATTAATACCATGACTTTTTAGTTCAATACCAATCTTTTTCATGTATGACTTAATTTTTTCTATTGATTCAACCCGCATATTACAAACCCGAGAATAGTGGCTATAAAAACTATCAAATGATACCCTATTTTTATTATTGCATGTTCTGCGATACATCTCATCAAAGAAATATTTAAATCTTGAATGACCACCCCAGTTTTTGTGCTTGCTGTTTTCAACATTATATTTTGCTTTCTTGTCGTGTTTTGTATATTTACGCCGCCGAGTCCGTGGGGCTTCTTCGTTTTGGGGGATGGCCGGTGGAGAAGCCTTTCCCTCAACTCTCTCCCATATACCAACATAAGCGTATTGTTGTCCCTTCCCATTGTAGCCACCGATTCTTGCTGAGGCTTTCACCCCATGTTTACCGAGCACCATCCCAATAGTGATCTTGCTAGCATTGGTATCATTATTCGCTATACAATATTCTTGATAATCACTGAATAACTTTTCACGCATTACTGTGTGACCCTTAAAATGTGTAAATACATATTTTTGGGATAGAAATGCGTTAAGCCGACCTACTCCCCCTTTCTTCATCGCCGCTTTATCCATGAAATAGGAAAAATCCCGGAATTACAAACAAACTTAGGATTATTCCTTGACTATTCTGTATAGCCTATTTAGTATCCAAGTATGGCTGTCTTAGATAAAATAGTATGTCTAGTAGTTATGACAAGTACGCGTAACACTATAAAGCACAAAAATGCTTCTTACTCACGCACTTACAGAAGAATTAAATATGTTATACAGAGAACGTTCAAAATGCAACCTTAACTGTGAGCGTCTTGGTGCGAATTGAAGAATCACTAGCCTATAACAAACCTGTGCACACCAATCTTATCTTACTGTAAATTACCCCTCAAACGGCATCACCAGGCAGAATTGAAATAAGAAAAATATATTGATAAGTAATTTAATTCACATTTAAACTGTAATTAGTTATATATATGAAAAATAAAATAAAGAAGTTCGAATACGTCTATCAAAATAGCTTAGTTACCCATCTACACAGTTTTCTTTAAAAGTTCTTATAAAAGAAAATGTAACATTAATCACTAACTTAATTAGTTTTAAACGACACAGGCAATTAATATTCTCCACAATTATATACGTTCAAACAAAAACATACACACTTATTCACATTTACATATCCTTTTAGCTACATCGTTCCCCAGAGTGTTGGGGCTTGTTATTAAGAGGGATTAACTTAAATGAGAATTATTAATGATTTTTATTTATTTGTTTATTATTTCATTTTATACACTTTGTTTAGTCACATATACACACCTTTCAGCTAAATTTTCCTACAGTGTTGGGGCTTTCACTGAATTTTTTTTTTTTCTATGTGAATGAGGGAGACAAAAGGCATAACTTGCTGCAGCGAGTGCCTCCCCCAGATTTCAAAGAGTGACAGGGCCGAAATAAAGGGATGTTCGAGCTAAAATGCCTAGACACACGGAGTTTGAAGCAATTTAAGTCATAGGAAGAGGGGAAGACATTCTGGGAGAGAGTTCCAGAGTTCAGCAGTTGAATAGAAGAAAGTCTGAGAATAGCGTTTCACTCTTGGGTTGGAGAGTTGCACAGAGTAGGGGTGGGATTGTGTTGCAAGGCGGGTACTACGTACCCTACGTTGAGGAGGTGGTATACACTGGGAGAGCTCCGAGGAACACTGATTATTGTAGTAGCGATAGAATAGTGAGAGATGCAACATTGCGGCGAAGAGAGAGAGATTGCAGAGAGTTGGTGAGTGGACGGGAGTTAATGATACGAAAGGCTTTCCTTTCTACTTTATCTAGGAGTGCGGTGTGAGAGGATCCTCCCCTCACATGTGAACAATACTCAATACAAGGACGCACTGTGCCCCTGTACAGAGCAAGTAGCTGCGCAGGGGTAAAGAACACCTTGAGGCGATTGAACAAACCCAGCTTCTGGGAGGCTGCCATAACGAGACTGGTAATATGGTCTTTACAAGTGAGAGCAGAAGAAAAAGAGACACCGAGAACATTGAGGGAAGATGAAGGGTTGATTTTTGTATTGTTGAAGAATAAGGGATAGTCCTCTGGAGGTTCCTGACGGGTAATAAGATGGATACATTGAGTTTTGGAAGCATTATATGTAACAAGGTTTTCTCTACCCCAATTGGAAATGGTAGTTAGATCAGAAGATAAGCATTTTATGGCTTCATTACGTTTACTTTTGAGGGACTGCTGGCTGGGGCGTTCTGGAAAACTAATGGAGTGGTATAAAGTAGAGACGTCTGCATATGAATGGATGGGACTAGATGTACAGTTGAGAAGATCATTTATGAAAATTAGACAGAGAATAGGAGATAGGACAGAACCCTGAGGAACACCAGAGTTGATAGGATGAGGAAGTGAGCGATGACCGTCCACAACCGCAGCTAGGGAAAGGCCGGAAAGGAAATTAGAGACAAAGGCACAGATGGAGGGATAGAAACCGAAGGAGGGTAATTTAGAAATTAAAGATTTGTGCCAGACTCTATCGAAGGCGTTCGATATGTCTAGTGCAATAGAAAAGGTCTCACCGAAGTCCCGAAAGGGGGATGACCAAGAGTTAGCAAGATATGAGAGAAGATCACCAGTAGAGCGACCCTTAAGGAAGCCATACTGGCGATCTGAGAGTAGATTATGAGAAGAGAAATGCTTAAGAAATTTGGATATAAGAATAGTTTCAAAAACTTTAGAGATACAAGAGATGAGAGCAATTGGACGATAGTTGGAGGGTTGAGAGCAGTCACCCTTCTTTGGGACAGGTTGAATGAGAGCAAACTTCCAGCAAGAAGGGAAGACGTTAGAGGAGAGACAGAGACGAAAGAGTTTGCCTAGGCAGGGAGTCAGCACGGAAATTACCGTCCCATTAGTCTCACATCAGTTATAGGGAAATTGCTAGAATCAATTATTGCCAGGAAAATTAGAAATAACTTAGACATTTTCAAGTAAATTAAGCCCTCTCAACATGGATTCACTCCAGGAGGGTCCTGCCTAACAAATTTAATCAGTTTTTTCTCTGAGGTATATGAAGCGGTAGATAACGACAAGTCATATGATATAGTTTACTTAGACTTCAGTAAGCGCCTTTGATAGAGTTCCACATGAAAGGCTGTGGTAACCCCCTTCGCCCCATCATCTCCCAGATCCCTACCGCCACCTACCAAATTGCCAAGACTTTGAACAAACTTCTGACCCCCTACACCCCCAGCCAGTACAGTCTTTCTTCGTCAGCTGACTTCCTGGAGATTTTAAGAGATGCCCCCTCTACTGACGACCATATCATCGCCTCCCTAGATGTAGAGAGTCTCTTTACCTACGTGCCTGTGGACCGCACCATTGAGCTCATCCTACATCGAGTCTACCACTGCCCAGACAACACGCCCTTAGACCTCCCAGAAACAGCCCTGAAGATGTTGCTGGAAATATGCACCAAAGAGGCACCCTTCACCTGCCCGCGAGGTGACATGTATAAGCAGATTGATGGTGTGGCAATGGGCAGTCCCCTAGGAGTCCTCTTTGACAATTTTTACATGGGCACCATCGAAGAAGAGCTCCTGACTACCAACCGCCCCTCCGTCTACTGCAGATATGTGGACGACATTTTCGTGCATGTGAAGGACCCACAGGAGCTACGTGACCTTCAACAACGATTCATCGCCTCTTCCAGTCTAAACTTCACCTTCGAGGAGTCCTCTAACGGCCATCTCCCCTTCCTTGATGTCCTCGTAAACAACAACACCTCAGGCTCCACCACCACTGTCTACACCAAACCCACCAACAACGGATTATGTCTCAACGGCGAAAGTGAATGCCCCCAGCGATATTTACGGTCCACCATCGCCGCCTACGTCAGGAGAGCCCTATCACAATGCACCTCCTGGCGAGACACACACAAGGAACTCGAGAGGCTCACCCAGGTGCTTGTAAACAATGGGTACAGTAACTCGGACATCGCCCACACCATCAACAAACACCTTGAAACATGGTACAAAAACGACATGCCTACTAATACAAACACTGAATACATAAACATTTACTATAAAAACCACATGTCCTCAGATCACAAGACAGACGAAAACATAATGAGAGACATTATCAGCAACAACGTTAAAACTACGAACCCTGACCAACACCTTAAACTCACCATATACTACAAATCGAGGAAAACATCACAACTAGTCATTCGCAACAGCCCGGCTACCGCTAAGAAACCGTCACAAGAGGACCATGTCATATACCGACACACCTGTAACAGTGAGGACTGTGGACCTCACACTTATGTCGGTTTGACAAGGACTCGTCTGTCACGTCGCCTTACCTTCCACCTTCAAGCCGGAGCTATCAAGGACCACTACCACACATCCTCACACCATCAGGAACTCACCAGACCCGACTTAGATAAACACACCTCTATTCTTGATAAAGAAATAGACTCATGCCGCCTATTCATTCTTGAAGCTATATATATATATAAACATGCCAACCTACTTTAAACACACAAGCGGAATACAGCCAGATCCTACCCTCGGCACGCCCTTCCATAGCGAGGCCGCCAATGATGCCCCCAGGAATGCCCCCTCCACACACGCAGACGAACGACGCAGAGGCCCCGCCCACTCCTGCGTCTGGCCAGCCTACCAGAGCTAGTCTTAGGTTAGCCAACCAGCGTGCAGCTAGCGCACAATAAACCCTCTCTTGATCTTGTATCGCCTATATAAACTTGACTTATCACCTTCTAACTTCACTTCCCCATTGAAACGTCGGAACCCTTTGCAAACCTCCTTTACCAACTTCCTGAAAATACCAGAAAAACTGTACGAAAAATTGAGAGTATCATTAAAAAACTCAATAATGCAAACTGTTCCTATTATGTTAATCTCACCTGCCTGAAAGAAAATATCCTCCCTGGCTACACTAATATAAAAAAAAAAATATATATATATATATATATATACTGTATATATATATATATATATATATATATATATATATATATATATATATATTCCGGAATATAAATAATACATATATATATATATATATGAATATAGATATATAGGCCTATATATATATATATATATATAAATATATAGATATATAGATATATATATATATACATACAATATATACTGTATACTGTATATACAGTTTACACAATAATAATATTAACAATATTAATAATAGAGGTGTGGTGGAGTGGTCTTGCCACTGGCCTGGTAATCCAAAGGTCCCGGGTTCAAATCCCGATGTATCAATGGGAAGATATTATTGGGATGGAATTTGTGCTGTACCTTGTATCAGTGCATTACCACAAGCCCACCGAAACGTCAATAAAATACCCTCATTGTTCCCTGATTAAATAGCACTGTATGAATATTCCCATATTCAAAATATGCTATAGGGGTGCAATGCCTGGTGAGTTATCTGCTCAACAGGTGGCGTGTGTGTGTGTAAGTGTGAGAGTCCGAGTGTAGGTGTGAGATAGTGAAGCACGGGAACGAGGTGGCTTCAGAGATGGGGTCGTTTCGGGCCATGAGTGAGCACCGTGCCTCATGTGAAGGCAAGATGGCAGGTGCTCGTTGTACTCTACGTGCTTCACATGTCTCACTCCCTAGACTGAAACAAGACCTCACGGGCTTCACTGTTCATTGTAAAGCGGTGAATGTTAAGGCTCTCAGCCTATGCCCGAGAGGAAGTAAGTTGGAATATAGAAAAAAAAAAAAAAAAAAAAAAAAAAAAAAAATTAATAACAATAGTATAATCAAATAAAATTACAAATATTTTCAGTACAACTTAGTATGCGAAAGAGAATCTCTGCAGCCGCTTTTCCAAGTGATGTACTCCATCGGTACACTCGTGGGTATCTTGGCCACAGGACATATCAGCGACAGGTGAGCTCTTCCTAATTAACCCTTTTCAATTACTTATTGCTTCTCATCTTCACTAAAAGGGAAGAAAGAGGGTTACAAGGAGTTACAAGGAATAGTTAGTGTCTCCTTTAGTGGTCCAATGCTACTTTTTAATGGTTTCCTGCTGTTCACATAGCTGAAGAACTCTATGTGACTCTCTTTGCAGAGGGCTGTAATCATAAGTTCTTCATTCCACTTTGCTTCTTTTATAAGAGATTTCACTCTTTTACACATGTTTCTGAAGGGATCTAAATCTCTTCGGTCTTGACTTCTTCTGGCCTTTCTGTATGCAACCTTTCTCTTTCTAATTGCTGAAGCTATATCACTTGTGAACCATTTTGTTTAGGTTGAGCCTGCTTTGGTAAGTTTAGTAAGAATGAATGCAGCATGTCGATCCATGAACTGTTCTTTGAATGAGCACCAAATCACATTAATATCTTCACCTTCAAGTCTGATCTGGGATAAGCTTCTCCGAAGGCCTTCAAAATTTGCACAACGGAAAACAAGTTTTGCTCTCTGAGGATTGGTGGGTTTGCTGCTATAAGTGCGAAGAGAGAACCTAACTAGATTGTGGTCACTACCTCCAAATGATTCCCCAAGAGATAAGCTAGTCACACTTTCTTCTTCAGTGGTGAAAACAAGATCTAGTATATTGTTGCCTCTAATTGGCTCCTTCACCCACTGGATCAAAACGTTATCATTAGCAAAGTCCACAAGGTGCCTACCTTCAGCATCGACAGTTCTTGCTTCCCAGTTTACTAGGCAATTGAAGTTACTACCTTCTACTCTTACTATCTCATAATCTGCTCTCAGATCGCCACTATGGATTCCTTAAGGGTCGCTCTACTGGTGATCTCCTTTCATATCTTACTAACTCTTGGTCGTCCTCCTTCAGGGACTTCGATGAGACCTTTTCTATTGCGCTAGACATATCGAAGGCCTTCGATAGAGTCTGGCACCAAACTCTAATTTCTAAACTACCCTCCTTCGGTTTCTATCCCTCTATCTGTACCATTATCTCGAATGTCCTTTCTGGCCATTCCATAGCTGCGGTTGTGGGCGACCATTGTTCACTTCCTCAACCTATCAACTCCGGTTTTCCTCAGGGTTCTGTCCTATATCCAATTCTCTTTCCAATATTCATTAATGATCTTCTCAACTGTACCTCCAGTCCTATCCATTCATATGCTGATGATTCTACCTTACACTATTCAACTAGTTTTCCAGAATCCCCCACCAAGCAAGCACTCAAAAAATCACGTGAAGATGCCATAAAACATTTAAATTCTGACCTATCAACCATTTCCATGTGGGGCAGAGAAAATCTTGTTAGTTTCAATGCTTCCAAAACCCAATTTCTCCAATTATCTACCCATAAAGAACTCCCACAGGACTATCCCTTATATTTCAACAATATAAAAATCAATCCTTCATCTTCTCTCAGTATTCTAGGAATCTCTTTCTATCCTGATCTCACTTGGAAAGACCATATTACCACCCTTGCTAAAACAGCTTCCCAGAAGCTGGGTGTGCTCAACTGCCTCCGGGGGTTCTTTACCCCTGCAAAGCTTCTTGCTATGTACAAGGGCACAGTGAGTCCATGTATCAAGTGTTGTTGGCATGTGTGGGGAGGATCCTCTCACACCGTGCTCCTAGATAAAGTAGAAAGGAAAGCCTTTCGTATCATTAACTCCCGTCCACTCACCGACTCTATGCAAGCTCTCTCTCTCTTCGCCGTAATGTTGCATCTCTCTCGCTATTCTACCGCTATTACAATAATCAATGTTCCTCAGAGCTCTCTCAGTGTATACCACCTCCTCTACGTAGAGTATGTAGCACCCGTCTTGCAACACAATCCCATCCCTACTCTGTGCAACTCTCCAATCCAAGAGTGAAACGATATTCTCAGACCTTCTTCTATTCAACAGCTGAGCTCTGGAACTCTCTCCCTGAATCCTTCTTCCCCTTATCCTATGACTTAAATTGCTTCAAACTCCGTGTGTCCAAGCATTTTGGCTCGAACGTTCCTTGATTTTGGCCCTGTCACTCTTACAACTGGGGGAGGCACTCGTTACAGGCAGTTATGCCTTTTGTCTCCCTCATGCACATAGAAAAAAAAGAAAAACCTAAGATCACACTGTTTTTACCCTCGATAACAGTTCTCGATCTTGTGTACATAAGTTCATATTTGTTTTAACATTTTGATGTAGGCCTACAGAGAGAGAGAGAGAGAGAGAGAGAGAGAGAGAGAGAGAGAATTGGAGAATTGCAAGAAAAGTTTGTAACTTAATAATATTGTGGGTCCATTCCAGGTGGATACTCTAGGGCCTCAATATAAATATAACACAGACAGATGGTAGTTAAAGAGGAAGAGGCTTAGCACTGGACACTATTTACATATACGATTGGCTCTACTTAGAATAAAATCCCCATAAACGATACAATTAGTCCTACAGTAGAACATTTTAAGATAATTTAATCGATTTACATAATTAAGAGTAGGATATAGGGTGAGACCTTCCATTTTGTTGTTTTTGTTATTCATATTGTGCAATGAGTGTACTTCCCAATGCAGTCTCTCTCCTTCACCTAGAGTCCACACTGTAAATTATGTGTGTTCAAATGTAACCAAAATGATACACCTAACTCTTTTGCATATAAATGTCAACATGTAAATGATTGGACCGCTTAATATGTTTATGTATGTTTTGCTACATTTGAACACACAATTTTTACAGCGTAGGTGAAGAAATAAAGACCCTAGTTTGCCCCTCATTGATCTCAGAGTTACATGTTGATTCATTGAGCACAGTGTTGTTATTGTTGCAGCATGGGGCGTAAGAAGGGCGTGGTGATGGGTTGTGTGGTGTCGGTGCCGGTGATCTTGGTCATGGCCCTGGTGCCATCCTTCACCTGTGTATTGGCCATGAGGGTCCTCCTGGGGGTCGCCAGTACACTCATGTTCACTCCCGTCTGCAGTTTAGGTGAGTTGTTAACTCATGCAGTACCGTCGACGTCTTTTTTATATTTGATTTCAGCTACATTTAGACGAGTTTATGAAGCTTGGGAAGGATATATCGTAGCTAAAAGGATTAATTGACATTGTATGTAGCCTTTTAATTGGTAGACGTCTTTCCTAAACTGAATACAATTGTTTAATAGTTGCCAGAATACAATGAAAAGGATGTCACCGGTACTGAATGGGTTAACTCGTATACAATTATTCTATCTTACTTGTTGTTTCTTATGTGTTATTTTTATCTATAATTCTTGTCTATTATATAATTATTTACAGTTTATCTTGTTTCACTTTTCCCATGTTGCCTTAGTCTGCTCGGGTGAACCCCGCAAGCTACAAAGCTTGTTCTGGTGTCATTTTAAAGCAATTTTCTTCTAGTTATTTGTTGCAAAAATTTCATTCAGGCACTTGCTTAATTAAGCAATCAGGAGTGCAAGAATGAGCCCTACTATAGCGGTAATAAGCCCGCACTTATTGGGTTAATACTATATAATCTGAGGACTTTGAGGTCATTATGATATTTTGTTTAACCTAGCGGCTACGACAATCCTCTTGAGAGGTTTTACTGGTGGGCTGCGATGCTCCTCTAGGAAGAAGATATGTCAAACACATACCAAAACACTCCAAATGACACAAACAAGAAATGTGACTGTCAGGGTTTATGAGGTGAACTTCCAATGACGTTTATTGCCCACTATCTTGCCTCTACCCTGCTCTTCCCATTTCCTCCCTCCACCAGACCAATACTCACATACGGAGGCCGCTCGTTGCCGATTGTGGGCCATATTTTAAACTACAGACCACCGTAACACCTCAACAACACAATGTTTTGGGTATTCATATACAATTATATGGTTGGATGCGGAATTGAATTTCCTACACAATGATGTGGTTTTTGTTGCGTTTTGGAAGAGTCCCCAAATCGGCCCAGGTCTAGCACAGGGCAATGGTGAGTCCTATCGGGTTCTAGCAGCCCTCAGGTTAATTATTATTGAGGGTTTTCATTGGTTTGGCCATTTACAAGCAATGTATTTTTAGTATAACTTCTAGTAAGCCTTACCAAACCTCTTCCAAATAGAAAAATGTCCCGACCAAAGGCCAATTATTCCTATTTTTCGTTTTATTATTTCCTATGGGTGTGAAGAAGACAAAAGGCAAAGCTGCCTGTAACAAGACTAGTGTCCCCCAAAATTGAAAGAGAGCCAAATTCAAGGAACGTTAGAGTCAAACTATTAGAACACACGGAACTTTAAGCAGTTTAAAACAAAGGATGAGGAAAAGACAGATTGAGAGAGAAATTTCCAGATTTACACTCATGGCTTACAGAGTTGAACAGAATAGGCGTGAGCATATGTTGAAAAGCGGTTGCCCCCCACTCTCCATAAGGGAGGAGGTATGCACTGAAAAAGCTCTGAAGAACATTGATTATTGTTATAGCAGTAGAAGTGAAAGAGAGATGCAAAATTGTGGCATGTTTTTTGTTTTGTTTTTTTCTATGTAAGTAAGGGACCAAAAAGGCAGAACTGCCTGTAGTAATTGCCTCCCCCAGAGTTGAAGGAGTAACAGGGCCAAAATCAATGGACGTTCGAGCCAAAATGCCCGGAAATGCAGAGTTTCAAGCAATTTAAGTCATAGGAAGAGGGAAACACTGATTCTGGGAGAGCGTTTCAGAGCTCAGCTGTTGTATAGAAGAAAGACAGAAAAACGTTTTACTCTTGGGTTGGAGAGTTGCACAGAGTAGGGGTGGGATTGTGTTGCAAGATGGGTAGTACATACCCTATGTAGAGGAGGTGGTATACACTGGAAGAGCTCTGAGGAACACTGATTATTGTAGTAGCGATAGAATAGCGAGAGATGCAACATTGCGGCGAAGAGAAAGAGATTGCAGAGAGTTGGTGAGTGGACGAGAGTTAATGATACGAAAGGTTTTCCTTTCTAATTTGTCTAGGAGTGCGGTGTGAGAGGATCCTCCCCACACATGTGAACAATAATCAATACAAGGATGCGCTGTGCCCCTGTACAGAGAGAGAAGCTCTGCAGGGGTAAAGAACCCCTTGAGGAAGTTGAGCACACCCAGCTTCAGGGAGGCTGCCTTAGCAAGATTGGTAATATGGTCCTTCCAAATGAGAGCAGAAGAAAAAGAGACACCAAGAATATTGAGAAAAGATGAAGGATTGATTTTTGTATTGTTGAAGTATAAGGGAGACTTCCCGACGGGTAGTAAGATGGAGAAATTAGGTTTTGGAAGCAATAAAGGCAACAAGGATTTCTCTGCCCCAATTGGAAATAGTAGTTAGATCAGCAGATAAGTTTTGTATGGCTTCATTACGTTTGTTTTTTGAGGGATTACTGGCTGTGGCGTTCTAGAAAACTAATTAGGTAGTGTAAGGTAGAGTCATCTGCGTATCAATGGATGGGACTGGAGGTACAATTGAGAAGATCATTTATGAAAATTAGAAAGCGAATGGGATATAGGACAGAGCCATGACGAACACCGGAGTTGTTAGGATGAGGAAGTGAGCGATAGCCATCCACAACTGCAGTTATGGAACGGCTGGAAAGGAAATTGGAGACAAAGACACAGATGGAGGGATAGAAACTGAAGGAGGGTAGTTTAGAAATTAAAGATTTGTGCCAGACTCTATCGAAGGCCTTTGATATGTCTAACATAATAGAACAGGTCTAACTGAAGTCCCGAAAGGAGCATGACCAAGAGTTATTAAGATATGAAAGAAGATCACCAGTAGAGCGACCCTTAAGGAAGCCATACTGGTGATCTGAGTCTGAGAATAGATTATGAGTAGAGAAATTATCAAGAAATTTGGAAGCAAGAATAGTTGCTAAATTTTAGAGATATAAGAGATAAGAGCAATTGGACGATAGTTAGAGGGTTGAGAGTGGTCACCCTTCTTTGGGACAGGTTGAATGAGATCAAACTTCCAGCAAGAAGGGAAGACGTTAGAGGAGAGACAGAGACGAAAGAGTTTAGGTAGGCATGGAGTCAGCATGGAAGCACAGTTTTTTACTACAACAGGAGGAACACCGTCCGGACCGTACGCTTTCTTTGTATTAAGCCCAGAGAGGGTAGAAAGTACATCTTTAGAAGATATTAGGATATTAGGCATAAGTATGAGAGAGGGGGATGGAGAGGGAGGAATAGCACCGGAATCAGCCAAGGTAGAGTTTCTAACAAAAGTTTGAGCGAAGAATTCAGCTTTGTAAGAGGAAGAGCTGATGGTTGTGCTATCAGAGTGGAAAAGGGGAGGGAAAGACGAGGAAGAAAAATTGTTGGAGAGGTTTTTGCCTAGATGCCAGAAAGCTTGGGAAGAGCTAGAGTTGCATAGTTCAGTGCATTTATTATTGATGAAAGAGTGTTTGGTAAGTCAAAGAACAGATTTGGCTTGATTCCGGGCAGAAACATAGGAAGAATGAGATTCTTGAGTTTTAAGGCGTCGGTACCGTTTGAATGCTTCCTCCTTGTTGCAGACAGCAGTAGAACAAGCGTGAGTAAACCAAGATTTTTTTGCATTAGACTAAAGAGAAAGAAAATGGAATGTATACTTCCATCCCCGAGAGGATTACCTCGGTAATGCGTTCAGCACTCGCAGAGGGTCCATGGCCAAAATGTAATTCCATGGGAAATCAAAGAAGTACTGCTGAAGAGTCTCCCAGTCGGTAGCGCCAAAGTACCACAAGCGCCGCCGGTTGAGAGGATCAGGTGGCCGTACCAGAGAGATAGGACAGGTGACAGATATTAGTTTATGGTCGGAGGAGCCCAGAGGAGAAAACAGATTTACAGTATAAGCAAAAGGGTTAAAGATTAGAAAAAAGTCAAGAATGTTGGGCCAATCTCCGAAGCGATCCGAGATGCGGGTGGGTTGCTGGACTAACTGCTCTAGACCATTTAGGATAGAAAAATGTAGGCTTGTTCACCAGGTTGGTCAGTGGAAACAGAGGAGAACCATTGGCGGTGGTGAACGTTAAAATCTCCTAAGATGGAAATTTCTGCGAAAGGAGAGATGGATAGAATGTGTTCCACTTTAGAATTTTGATAGTCAAAGAATTTTGGATAGTCAGTAGAATTAGGTGAAAGATAAACATCGCAGAAATATATAGTTTGAGAGTGACAAGAAAGCTTTAGCCAGAGAGTTGAGAATTCGGAAGAATCAAAGTTGGGAACACGAGAGAAAGTAAGATTGTTGCGCACATAGACGCAACATCCACATTTGGCTTGAAACTGAGGATAGAGATAGTAGGAGGATACAGAGAAGGGTTTTCTGTCAGTAGACCCAGACAACTGCATTTTGGTGAGAAAGAGTAGATCAGGGTTGGCAGAGGAGAGGTGGTGTTCAATAGAGTGGAAGTTAGAGGAAAGGCTATGAATGTTGGCAAAGTTAGTAGTGAGAGTTGAAAGAACTGGTCCAGAGTATTTTGGCGAGTCGTTTCCAGGGGTCAGATAAGAGAGATTGTAGGAAATCAGTAAGAGGAAGTGAATTGATGAGACAAAATGCTTTTGACTCTACCGCTTCGAGAAGTGCTATATTGGTGGAACCTCCTCACATACGAACAATACTTGATACATGGGTGCACTGTGCCCTTGTACAGAGCAAAAAAGCTGTGTGGGGGTAAAGAACCCATGGAGATGATTGAGCACACCTAATTTCTTGGAAGCTGTGTTAGCAAGACCGGTAATATGATCTTTCCATAAAAGGTAAGAATTAAAAAAACACCAAGAATATTGAGAGAAGATGAAGAGTTGATTTGTGTATTGGTAAAGAGTAAGGGATAACCATGTGGAAGATTGTGAAAGGTAGATAGATGGAGAAATTGGGTTTTGGAAGCATTGAAAGTACCAAGATTCTCTTTGTCCTGATCGGATATAGTTGATAGATCAAAGGATGGGCGTGCTATGGCCTCATCACGTGAGTTTTGGAGTAATTGCCTGGTAGGTCATTGTGGAAAACTATTGTAAGGTAGAGTCATCAGCATATGAGTAGATAGGACTAGAGATACAGTTGAGATGATCATAGAAAGAGGACTGGAGACAGAACGGGACCCTGAGGAACACCAAAGTTGATAGGTTTATAAAGTGGGCAATGGCTGTCCACTACTACAGCTATGGAATGACCAGAAAGGAAATGTTAGATAAAGACACAGAATCTGATAGAGTGATAGAAACTGAAGTAGGGTAGCTTAGAAATAGATATTTGTGCCAGACTCTATCAAAAGCTTGCAATATGTCTAGCTCAATAGAAAAGGTCTTGCCGAAATCCCAAAATGAGGATGACCAAAAGTGATTAGTATAAGGAAGGAGATCACCAGTAGAGTGGCCCCTAAGGAAGCTATACTAGCGATCTGAAAGCAGATTAAGGGATGACAAATACTTTAGAAGTTTTGGATTACGAATAGATTACAAAATTTAGAGATGCAAGAAATTGGAGTAATTGTACAATAGTTGAAATGTTGAGAGTGATCACACTTCTTTGGGACAGGTTGAATGAGAGCAAATTTCCAGCAACAAGGGAAGATGTTAGAGGATAGGCAGAGATGGAAGAGTTTTCTCAGACAGGGAGACAGCACAGAAGAACAGTTTTTGAGTACAACAGGAGGTACACCAACTGGTCCATATGCCTTTATAGTATTAAGGCCAGAGGGGGCAAAATATATGTCCTTAGAAGTGATTAGGATATTAGGCATAAGTAAGAGAAGGGAGGTTGGAGAGGGAGGAATAGCATCGGAAACATCCAAGATTGAGTTTTTAGCAAAAGTTTGAATAAAGAGTTCAGCTTTGTCAGAGAAGGAAGTGACGGTGGTGCCGTCACAGTGGAAAAGAGGAGGGAAAGTCGAGAAAGACATTTTTTTGGAGAGGTTTTAGCTAGATGCCAGCTTGGGAAGAGCAAAAGTTTGAATGAAGAGTTCAGCTTTGTCAGAGAAGGAAGTGACAGTGGTGCCGTCAGAGTGGAAAAGAGGAGGGAAAGTCGAGAAAGACATTTTTTTTGGAGAGGTTTTAGGCTAGATGCCAGCTTGGGAAGAGCTAGAGTTGGAAAGTTCAGAGCATTTGTTAATAGTGAAAGAGTTTTTGGTGTGTCGAAGAACAGATTCGGCTTGATTCCTGGCAGAAAGATAGAAAGTACGAGATTCTTGAGCTTAAAGGCGACGGTATAATTGTAATGCTTCTCATTATTACATACAACAGTAGAACAAGCTTAAGAAACCAATTCATTTTTTGCATTAGACTGAGGGAAAGAAAATGGAATGCTAGCCTCCATGCCCGAGATGGTTACCTCGGTAATGCGCTCAGCACACTCTAAGGGTTCCGGCCCACGGAATCAAAAATAATTCCATAATAAATCATAGAAGTACTGCCGAAGATCATCCCAGTCGGCAACGCCAAAGTGCCACAAAGTATGGCCATCCAATCCTCCCAGCTGGTGGCGTGTCAGCTTGGAGGATTGGATGGCCGTGCTGGAGAGATAGGACATGTAACAGAGATAAGGTTATGATTGGAGGGGCCCAACATAGAGAAAAGGTTTATAGTGTAAGTAGAAGAATTAGAGGTTAGAAATAAGTCAAGGATGTTGGGGCGATCTCTAAAGCAGTTAGGGATACAAGTAGGGTTCTGGAGTAACTGCTCGAAGTCATTTAGGATAACAAAATATGTAGGGTTGTTCATCAGGTTGGTCAGTGACATGAGAGGAGAGCTATTGTTGGTGGTAAATGTAGGAATTCTCAAAGATGGAGATTTCAGATAAGGGAGAGGTGAAGAGAAAGTGTTCTATTTTAGAGGGAAAATAATAAAAGGATTTGGGAAAAACAGTAGAGTTAGGGGATAGATAGACAGGAACACAGGAGCAGGAGAATTTGTTGTGCACATATACACAACATCTGCCATTGTCTTTGAAACTAGGATGGAGAAAGTAAGAGGATACAGAGAAGGGGTTGCTGGGAGTTGTTTCAGACACCTGATTCTCTGTGAGATAAGGAAGATCAGGTTGGTTGGAGAAGAGGTGGTTTCCCACAGAGTGAAAATTAGCGGAAAGGCCACAAATGTTGCAGAAGTTGATAGTTAGAGGTACAGTACATTGTGATGAGTCGCTATCAGGGGTCATATTGTTGGCGGGCATTTATGGTGTCCCCCCCACCCCCTCCCGGCCCCCCCTCGGGTCTCCAAGGCTGATTATGGTTGTGCATTTTTTTTTCATCCCCTTTTATTTATGTACATCAAACATGTTAAATACAAATAAAGTTTATTTGTATACCTTACCGTGGAAAGACTACGGATATGTGTTAATAGTATAGTATATTGATAGGGAGAGAGGGTGTTTTGGAGGGCACACTGGAGTTGCCTTTTGTATTTGTGAGGTACAGAATAGGTTACCAAAGGAGGCCAGGTGGTGAAACAAGAATTCCCGCTATCCTTATCAGCCACCAATAGCTCTCCACGGGAGTATTGCCCTGTTAACTAACTCCTACTATTGCAGGCTTGCTAGCGCTGAATAAAGCGAAACATTATATGACCACCAAACTAATGGGCTGAATCAAACTAATGAGGTGAATCATTTTACAATCTTAAAAGTAATAGAGTAAAACAGGGAGGATCCAAAATCCTCCCCCTCGCGTCATGTAGGGTTAAGTTCATCATTCATGCATATATTACTTTTGTTGGCAGTGATGGAGAGTATTCCCTGTGCTGGCCGCATCCAGCTGACCATGTGCACGGCCATCCCCTACGCCCTGGCCATCAGCGCCCTGGGAGGAATGAGTTACCTGCTCAGGGATTGGCGACATCTACTGCTCATGTGCTTGCTGCCTAGTGTTATACTCTTCCCTCTGGTTTGGTTAGTAGTAATGCAAATTTATGACTCTTTTGTTGTTGTTGTTATTTGCTACCACCAACGGATTTTGTTTAGCCTCAAGGAATTACAAACTACCTGCTGAAAGACTGGCGACTGCTACTTTGTTACCTCTCCAGTTCCATACTTATCCACTGGCTTCGTTTATTGGTGGAGCTACTGTATACATTTATCTGCACTGCGGCGTAATTTTCATAGAAGATTTTCTCAATACTTTTTACAAACCCGTTATTGATACTTAATTTCTGTCTTTCCCTTCATTCTGGCTGATGTTATCTCTGGCTAGTGCCATCAACTTTTGTCCGGTACTATAGTCTATTCGCTGTAAGTAAGCGAAACATCATGAACTCTATCCTCTGTAACTCAAAATGGGCTAGAGAAAATTGGCTGTAAATTTCCTTATCTATTCTTTAAGTGACTTTTCCCAAATGGTAAAAATATTAGCTGGATTACTCTAGTCGTTTTTTAGTTACAGAGGTTAGAGGTCATACATTTTTCGCCTACTTACATCGAATAGACTATAGCTTGTTACTTGATTCGGCCTGCGAGACTGACTACGGTGATTCTTACCTAAGACCACTACTAAAAAACAGTCACTGGCTTAAGAAATATGTTAAAAATATCACATTCACGACAATTAAATGTAAATTTTATATATTCACGAGCACCTAGAAGTCAAATGTAAAAACAAGCAAGTTTGATATCTAATGAACATTACCTCCTTCTATCTATCTATCTATTGCCTGACGCCGTGATCCCCAGGGGTGGCCACGAGCGAACCGCCCCCATGCACCTCTGTCCCCGGTCAGTCGACGCCCCTCCCCTCAACCAGCACCGCCTTCGTTCATATACTTCCTCACTCCATCCTTCCACCTCTCTTTCGGTCTACCTCTCCCTCTCTGTCCCTCCACCTCGCTCTCGTACACCCTCTCAGTCATTCTCTCGCTTTCCATACGTTCCATATGGCCGAACCATCTCAAGTTGTTCCTTTTCACACTTTCCAGCACATCTACCTCCACACCACACCTCCTTCTTACTTCCTCATTAGTCTGTCTCTCCCACCATGTAACTCCGCACGCACTTCTTAGGTCATTCATTTCCACTGCTCTCACTCTTGGTCTGAGTCTCTCAACCAACGTCCATGCTTCGCTTCCGTAAGTCAGTGTCGGGATTACCACACTGTCATGCAAGGACTTCTTCACTTCCATACTGACCACCCTATTTCTTGTTACTGCTTTCAGCGTTCCTACAACCCTCTTCCCCTGTTGTACCCTCTCCCGCACTTCTTCATAAATAGTCCCATCTTTACTCAACACACTGCCCAGATACTTAAAAGAGTAGACGATTTCCATAGCCTGACCGTTCAGCTTCACCTCACACTCTGTGACTTCACCCCTTTCGAAGACAATAACCTTTCTCTTCCCCGCATTTATCTTCAAATTCCGTTTTTCGCACACTGTTCCAAAATCATTTACCAGACCCTGCAACTCCCATTCATTATCACTCATCAGAACTGTATCATCCGCAAATAGCAGTATAGGTAGCTTCCACTCAATTCCCTCCCTTTTCAGCGATACACCAACATCCACTGCTCTTGATAGTATTTCTTTCATGACTCCATCCATATATACAGTAAACAACCACAGGGACATCACACACCCCTGTTTCAAACCAACATTCAGGTCAAAGAACTCGCTCTGCTCACTCTCCACACGTACTGCCGCCTTTGCACCCTCATACATGCTCTTCACTGCTTTCAGCAACTTGCCATCTACTCCGTATATTCTAAGTACTTTCCATAAACCTTCTCTATCCACTCTGTCATAACAAAAGGTGTATGTTGCCTTTATGGACTTGGAGAATGCCTCTCCAATTCCATAAAGGCAACATACACCTTTTGTTTCTTCTCCAGATATATCTCCACAACACAATTCAGGGTAAAAATCTGATCTACACATCCTTTTCCCTTCCTAAAACCTCCCTGCTCGTCGCCTATCCATATCTCCGTTCTCACTCTCACTCTCTCAATCACTACCCTACTGTATACCTTCCCTACTACGCTTAGAAGACATATTCCTCGGTGGTTACCACACACTCCTCTTTCCCCTTTGCCCTTATATAGGGGGACTATTATGCCAGTCTTCCAGTCATCGGGTGCACTCCCCTTCTCCCATGCTAGTTTGCACATTTTCCATACCCATTCGATCACTATCTCACCACCATACCTCAACATTCCCCCACACACTCCATCTGTTCCTGGTGCTTTCCCCAACTTCACTCTTTTTATGGCTTCCCACACTTCTGACCTCCTGATCCCCACCTCCTCCTCCACTACTTCTCTTCTTCTCCCTCCCATACCATATTCAGCTATGTTTGCTGGCTCTTCATTCCTTACATTTAGCAACTCATTGAAGTACTCCCTCCATCATTCGACTCTCTCTTGCTTCTCGCCTAGCATTTTCCCATTCTTATCTTTCACACCCTTACTGTTTCCCTTGCTACCTTCCCTAACTTTCTTGACTTCTTTCCAGAACAGTTTCTTACTCTCCCTCCATTTTACACTCAGATTCCTTCCAAATTCCTCATCTACTCTTCTCTTACTTTCCTTCACTACTCTCTTCACCACCCTCTTACTCTCGACGTACCTCGCTCGTTTCTGTCTCTCGAAATCTTCATTCCCTCTACTACCCAACCACTCTCTATATGCTTTCTTCTTTTCTTCCACAGCTATTCTTACCTCTTCTGTCCACCATGCTGTACCTTTCACTCCCCTCCCTCTTCTCCTCACTCCACACACCTCCTCACATGCTGCACAGATCTCATCCTTAAACATCTTGCTCATCTCCTCCACTTCCTTCATAACTTCCAGGTCGAACCTGTGACGCTCCTGCATAGTAGCCACGTGCGGGCATGCGCGAGTGTCGGCTGCCCAGCCGTTTAGAAACCGGCTGGCGGCAGCCAGCTGGCCGGCTTTTCCTTAGTATATATCCTACGACAATGTAACTAATGTCTGGGATATTCTTATGTTGTTTCACAGGTTGAAGCTGCCCTTATTCTTAACCAACACATCTTAGTATATTTTATTCTCGGTAGTTGATTATTTCATTATTATATATAAGATGTAAGTCTAGTGAGAGTGGGAGGAGACGAGCGGGAGAGAGAGACCGGCTGGGGGACGTTGCTTCGCGCGGGCGCGGAGAGAGTACCTTGGGACGAGCCTGATTGTTGCCAATTAATCGCAACGTTAGGCTTAGTTTCGACTCACGCAAGGGGTAGACGATTTTGACCCGGCAACGGTGTTGAGTGTTGCCAAGCATGGGATGTATTTCGCATGCCTAGGGTGGGGTCCAGACAGATTCAAGACTCAGAGCTCACCTCACTGTCGTACCCTTCGGACCCCCTTGATATCTCTCCCTCTCAACCCCCACTTAGAAACTTTCTCTCTTACTTTGTATACCTTCTTTCCACTACTTCACCAATCTATTTAATTATCCCATCCCCTTGATAGACCTTATATCTATTATTGTATTAACGACGAGCTCTCAGATAATTAGATAGGATTTTGGGCCTTTTGCAGAGATGTAATTGTTAATGAGACATAGGAAGCTTTTTTGTTGTCTCATATTTGGTGGTTTCATTCTTGCTAGTGTGTTCTTGTGGCAGGTGAGCAGGGGCTAGACCGGAGGGGGGGCTTTTTGCGATCCTTTAAGTAAAGTCTGCTGGTGCGAGTCCTGTGGACCCGCACGACTTTACTAGGATACCCGTGGGAGTCTGGGGGCATTTTCTTGTCTGTGTCCCTGTGTGTCTAGTGTTGTGTTGTGTGAGGGCCCTTGCCTAGTCCACTCAGCACTGCACTAGCACGTCTTGCTTTTGCTTTAGGGTCGCCAGGAGAGAGTCAGATACTTGCGATCTGAGTCTCTCAAGAGAGCACCCTTTCAATTAGAGTAATTTGGCGCATAGACTTGGGAACGTCCCTAGGCTAGAGCAGGTGGCTCAGCCCGAGTATCCGAAGCCTATATCCTTCCGGCTAGACCTCTGCCACCTGGCAGATTAACAGCTAGTGGTTTATTATATCTGTATGCTTGTTATTGTGCCACAGTTTACCGTTTTTGTGAGCATTGTGAGTCAGGGTGTGGCTTAGAGACTCTGTCCGAGCAGGCTTGCCTGACTAAGAGTGAGAAGCACACCTGTATGTGGTCATGTTGCGAGTTGCTGCCTTTATTTAATTATACCTATGCCATTATACACTGTATGGCCTATCACTAGTATTTATTCCTGCTTAAGAGTTAAGAGTTCTCTAAATCCGTAACGTACTTTCTTTGCTAAGCATCAGATCCTACAGTAGCCACATGCAGTTTAGAAACCTGCTTCTTGTCTACCTGTACGATGTTTTGAGGACTGTTTGCTTTCACCTTCTTTCACGCAGGGGTGATTAGTTGTATTAATTAACGTAACGTTAAATGTACTTTCTTCTAGTTTGTTATTAAATTGTTTCTGCAGTTTAATTCCGTCATCTATCTTTTCCTTGAAGCTTTAAGTCAACTTAATTGTGTGATCTTTTATATAGCCTGCTTGACTATCAGCAGTCTATAGTGCGTGCACCCTGTAACCGAGTCATAGGATACCTTGTTGTCCAGGCAGGACTCTTGACGGTTTAGGGTGGTTTGTTGCCTGGGTTTATAGATAAGGGTTGGATCTAGCGTTTTCCGTTGTTGCTTGTTGCCGCATACCTAGTCCAATAGAAAGAGCCAGTGTTTATATATCCCAGGACGTAACAAATGGCGACCTTGCATAGGATTTACTGAACAGAGGAATATAGTGGTCATTTGTTTTGAGATTCCTTATGATTAAAGGAATACAGTGGACATAGATTTTTTTTTTTTTGGAGCAACCAATATAACACATTAACCCCTCCACCCCGGAAGGGCTCTTGAACGCCCATAACAAACTCGGCCCGCGCAACCCGGAAGGGCTCTTGAACGCCCATTGCTTGCGTGAGTGCTTTCGAATGCCGCGCATATATTTTTGGTGTCGTGGGACGGTAGGTGGCGCCACCAGTACGCCACTGCAACAGTATCTACCCCGACGCCATCATGGACAGTACGCCAAATAGTGATTCCGCTGTGTCCGATACCGTGCTTCCTACGACGCCCTTGCTAGTTCGTCGCGCCTTACCCCGACGCCATAGCCTAAATGTGTTATCTCCCGGAGGTATTGAGACGACATTGAGACTATATGAGCGTGCTGATGCCAAGTATATTGTTGATGATATAGTCAGTGACGACTCCAGTAATTATAAGTCGAGTGATTATGGCCATGAGAGTGAGAAAGAAGAGCAATTCCTGGGATTTGCGAGAGAACATGACAGTGATGAGAGTGATGAAGGTGATGTACCAGTTGTTGAGGAAGCTGGTTTACCTAAAGACAGTGAACTTGAGAGAGTGAGTGAGTGGGAGAGTTCAAGGTCACTCACCAAATTTCGCATAAGTGACACGACTCCAAGCCCTTCCCCAGGTAAATCGCCTTTCAAGCTACACTTGTATAAGCAGAAAATACTTGAGAAGGCGGCCGCGGTAGCTAGGGAACAAGCAAAAATACTTGGTGAGGATGAGGCTGTGAGTGAGGGTCAGCGTGGTGACCCTTCTCGTCCGCCATTGTCTCCCTTATCTACCCCCGCCACCCAAGATGACCCGGATGCCCCTCATTCTTCCCCACCACCCCCACCATTGCCAAGGGTTGAGGACCCCCCACTTTCGGCCTATTTGCCTCCTAGGTCCCCCGACAGGAGACATACTGCTGCCGAAAAGGGGAAAGGCAGGAAATATACCAAAAAAATTAAGAAAAGTAAGAGAGTTTTGTTCGAGGCTCCCGCGGCGTCCACCCCTGCCGGCCCCAGCCATGCGTCCCCGCAACTTTCCCCACGGTCCTCCCCACCTCTCCCGCCTTCAACATGTCTTCCTGAAGAAGTCTTTGAGCTCGCATCACCAATACCTGGGCCTAGTGACAGTGAAACATTGCTTTCTGTCACTCGTCGCAGGCCAAGGAGCCCAGGACCTCGGGGGGACACAGCCTCACCTGCCACTCCTTCCCCACCTCGCCCACCCGCACGCCGCCCACGCATCACTGGTTCCCCACCAGATTATGTGGGGGCCACTGATGATGAAGGGCACCTCTCTGAAGACTCTGGCCATGATTACATAGGTCCACCGTCAGGGCAAGATGACCACTCTGACGATGACTATATGGACATCGACGACCCTCGACCCATCCGCTTGGCCCGGCGTCGTGCTGCCCGTCGTGCTGCCCGCCGCCCTGGTCGACGCCCTCGCCGCCCAAGGGCGCGCGCCTCCCGAGTTGGCCGTGGGCGTGCTGGGCCACCAGCTGGAGCTCCTCGTCAGCGTAGACAAGACGCATTCTACGTTTTTCAGTGGCAAGACGTAGTTGATGGGGATGGATACAACCCTGATGTGCCAGCTTTTGATGAGGTACTGGAGGGTTCAGGCATTACCCCCAATTTTCCTGCAGGCCCCAATGCTCCACCACACGAACTATTTGAGGCCTTCTTTGATGAGGAGGTGGTAGGCTATGTTGTCAAAGAGACAAATAAGCAGCACCAATTCCAGGTCCACTTTTTGGGCAAGGTGACCAAGGGCCACATGAGGCAGTGGACCCCAGTGACTCATAAAGAGTTCATGGTGTTCCTGGCACTCACCATGCTAATGCCTCATGTCAAGAAGCATAGGTTGCCTGACTATTGGATCACCAATGATCTGATATCCACCCCTGCCTTCGGGAAATATATGTCTCGCGACCGGTACCTTGATATCCTCGCAGCGCTCCATCTTGTCACCAACACCGACGTCCACCTCGGTGACAAGCTGTGGAAGATTAGGACGTTGTACGAGATGATGCGAGAACGCTTCACCTCCTACTTCAAGCCCTTCCGCAAGGTCGTCATTGACGAGTCTCTTGTGCTGTTCCGGGGAAAACTCAGCTTCCGGCAGTACATCCCCTCAAAAAGACATCGCTTTGGCATAAAATTCTTTGTGCTGTGCGACTGCCAAACTGGCTATGTCCTGGACTTCCTGGTCTACAGCGGGAAGGAAGGGGACTTGCTTGTGGACCCCCTCATTGGCTTTGGCGGAGCAGTGGTGCAAGCCATGATGGACCGCTACTTTCATAAGAATCACGTCCTCTACACGGACAATTATTACACGTCCCCCACTCTCTCACAGTACCTGCATGAGCGCAAGACGGGGACTGTAGGCACAGTACGAGGGAAAAGGAAGGGCATGCCACCTTTCCCTCCAAAGACCAAAAAAGGTGATGTGTTCAAGAAGAAGTCGGGGCCCATTCTGGCTATCCACTGGCACGACCAGCGGAAGGTCAACCTCCTGACCACCATCCACAAGGGGGAAATGGTGGAGACTGGCAAGGTGGATCGCCGCACCCAGGCCAGGGTGACCAAGCCCGATGCTGTCCTGGACTACAACATCAACATGAGGCTGGTGGACAAGTCCGACATGCAGATAGGCTTCATTGACTGCCTGCGTACCTCGTGCAGATGGTACAAAAACAGCTTTCTGCATATGGTGGACATGTCAGTTCTGAATGCCTACAATATATACAAGCTTCGGAATGTGAACACACCCATGAAGTTATAATAATAATAATAATAATAATAATATTTATTCAGTCAGCAATTTACAGAGTTGGTACCACATAGTTTGTTACAAATATGACATGTACCAGCCTTGCATAATTCATGTCATATTTGTAACAAACTATGTGGTACCAAGTTCAATAGCCTGCGGAGGTTCCAAAAGCAGGTGTTGACGAAGCTCCTGGAGAAGTATGCTACGCCACAGAGGGCAGTGGCACATCCTGGGCCCGCCGTTATTGACCGCTTGCAGTGTGCTCAATACTTGATTAGGCACAGGCTTGGTTCCCTGCCTCAGAATGAATCAGGAAGAACGCAGCAGAAGCGGTGCCATGTCTGCTACAACAGCAGGGTGAGGCCGAGGCCAGGTAAAAAGTCAACCATGGAGTGTGTGGAGTGCAAGGTGGCACTCTGTGCTTTAGAGTGCTTCTTTGATTACCACTCCAAGCTGGAGTTCTAATAATCATACTGAAATTGCCAAATAAAATGACAATATGTACACTATAATTATATATAGGCAAAAAGTGGAAGAAAACCAATTTATTGTAATACAAAAGTCATGTATTATGAGAAAATTGATACAAATACAATTACACCATAATAATATGTGAAAGTGACACATATGTATATACCAAGTGACATTCATATGATTAGAACCTATAGAAATATATAAATCAGTGAAAAAAGACACAATAAATTGTATATAAAACGTTTGCAAATCATATAACTAAGTGAAAGTGACACAAGACCTAATATTTGATGGCCAAAGTATAATAAACACCTGTGATAACGAATAATCAGTGCCTAATACAACAATAACCTACCTCAATTACTAATAAAATGTACGGTATCGAGTGAAAATGAGCATTATCAGTGACAGTGACACTCTCTAAAGCATATTTGTCAAAGTGAAAGTGACACAAGACCTAATATTTGATGGCCAAAGTATAATAAACACCTGTGATACGAATAATCAGTTCCTAATACAACAATAACCTACCTCAATTACTAATAAAATGTACGGTATCGAGTGAAAATGAGCATTATCAGTGACAGTGACACTCTCTAAAGCATATTTGTCAAAGTGAAAGTGACACAAGACCTAATATTTGATGGCCAAAGTATAAACACCTGTGATAACGAATAATCAGTGCCTAATACAACAATAACCTACCTCAATTACTAATAAAATGTACGGTATCGAGTGAAAATTAGCAATATCAGTGAGAGTGATACCCTAATAAACATATTTTATATAATTGGCCTCAAAATAACTAGAAAAATATCAAATAAACATCACATTCTCAATATCAAACACTAAAATCGTCTAAGGGAGATAAATACTTTGGCGCGACGAGCGGCTAGGTGCGTCGTAGCCATGGCCGGGGCGACGCGTCTGAACGCGGGAAGAATTTGCCGCCGAAAAGCACTCGTCTTCCCGCGCTCACCATTATGCAACCAGAGGGGCTAGAGACCTCTACTCAACGCCATTCGACAGAGGAAGGTTTGTGGAACATTATTCTTATGTATTCACAACATTACATACCATATTCATTGACTTACAGAGTAGTTAACATAGCCCAAAGATCGTCAAAACACCCGGTACCGCAGCACAGTCGCGAGCTATAGCCCCCGGGGCTGGAGGGTTAAAGACTTTAAATAACATTAGTATATACATACTTGCATAGGAGATAAGGCACATTCTATAACCGTGATAATTACTGCAGTGCACAAACATGTCTAATACATCAGAACACAGTGGTGGGTCAGGTCACGATACGGGCTCGGAGGGAGAAAGACCTGTGGAGTGGCTAGTCGATAGCGAGGAAGGTGCTAGAAGATTTTTAGAGGTGCCCCTTACCGCTGCCAGGGTGTTGAAGCTGAATAAGTATGGCTTAAAGTGTGTGGCAGGTCTTCAGGGTCACCAGGGTTTAAGTGGCATGAGGAAAGATCAGCTGAGGACTTTGATATTGGGTTTAGAAGCGAGAGACCTGGGTGGAGAGGCGACTGGGGCCCCCGGTACCCAGCCCCCCCTCCACTCTACCCCCGTATCAAACGTCAGGGTGCCTGAATTTAGTACATACCCCCAAGTTGATGATCAATGGCAGCGTGGAATTCAATCACAGGGACCCTCTCCATTAAATGCACCTTCCCCTCCTCAAGGGTTGACTCCAGATTTGTTGTTTCGGCTTGAGATGGCCAAGGTTGAGGTTGCTAGAGCTCAGGTTGAGGCTACCGAGAGACAGGCTAGTGTGCAGGCTGAGGCTGCTAGAGCTCAGGCTGAGGCTGCAGAGAGAACAGCTATACGAGAGGCTGAACTGCAGGCAGAGTCTACTAGGTATCGGGCTGACAGGGAGCTGGAGAGATCTCGAGTGGAGGTAACAGGGCGAAATATTGGGGGAGGTAACAGACATCGGGACCAATCATTGTCGCACCTGCTTAAACTAGTTCCTGTGTTCGATGAATCATGTGTGACTGAGTTTTTTATGCGATTTGAGAAGAAGTGTCAGGAACACCAGTGGCCTCAGGAAAAGTGGGCAGCATTAGTTTCATCAAGACTCCTAGGAAAGGGGCTAAAAGCGTATGATGCACTACCTTTAGAGTCCTGTTTAGTTTATGATGAGCTAAAGAAGGCTGTGCTACGGGCCTATGAGTTACAACCAGAAACTTACCGCTTGAAGTTTCGGGGTGTTACTAAGGGCAAGGATAGTACCTTCCTAGAACACGCCCGGGACTTGTCTGATGCACTACGACATTGGCTGCGTTCTGAGAGGGCAGCTACTTTTGAGGAGTTGAGGGAGTTGGTTCTCTTGGAGCAGTTCTTTAAGTGCACAGGCGGGGACTTAACATTAAATATAAAGGAAAAAAATCCTAGAACTCTCCAGGAGGCAGCAGAAATGGCTGACCTCCGACTGTCATTAATTCGAGGGTGCGAAGCAGCAGCTAGGAGTGAGTCGGGTGCAAAGGATCGTACCCCTCCCCCTCCCAAGAATTTTGATAGACATAAATACACAAAACCAGGTAGCACTGACAATAAAACTGAACATAAACCAAATACCGTCCCGTATAAGAAGTCTAATGGTACCTCCCACTCCCAAGGGAATCCAAAGAGTAAAGAGTGCTTTGCATGTCACAAGGAGGGTCACTTTGCAAATGCTTGTCCGAACAAGCCACCAAACAAGGTTGTGTCATTGGCCCGCAGCATAGGGGTGTCGCCTATATCTTCGGAGTTTGCCAAGGGTAGTTCGTCAGAGGTTGGGACACAGCCTGTGTTCAAGAGTCCGGAAGGCTCGAACCCTGTCCGCGACGTCTTTGGGGGTCATAGAGGGCATGGTTTTGTGAGGTGGGCTGGCGAAAGGCGAGGAGTTAAGCTATTGCGTGATACTGGGGCTTCTCAGACCTTGTTAAAGAACTTTACTGGTAGGCCGATTAACGCTGCTCGGGTGGTGGTAGTTCAGGGGATCAATGCTACGAAGTCCTACCCGCTGGTGCGGATGGAGCTGGAGGTGGGTGGTGTGGCGAAGGAGCTGGATGTCGGAATCGTAGAGAACTTGCCTGTTGGGGGCGTCGACCTCCTCCTCGGTAACAACTTTGCGGTGCCTGCTTCTAAGGTTTCACCCTTGGTCGTTGCCGAGAAGGCGGCCGACGTTAGTAGGGAGGAACAGGAGCGGGTTGAGAAGTGTAGCGTACAAACCATGGCGTGTGTTGTGACGCATTCTCAGACATCCGGAGCCTTGCAGCCACCACCTCAGTCTATCACACCGCGGAGGAAAGGTCACAAGAAAACGGGAAGTGTTGGTCAATTGGAGAGTTTTGAGCCGGCAGTGTTTCTTGGTGACTCATTATTGGCACCTATGTTAGAGTCTGGAGAGGCCCCAGGACCTGTCACAGCTAGTGAGGAGGTAGGGCAGGAAGAGACTCCGAGGCAGCAACGTTACACACGGAGAAAAAAAGGGTTGCTCAGTTTGATATTGGGGGAGGACTTGGGTTGCTTCGGAAGCATCTAGACAGGTTGGTTCCCTCAGATATTTGTAAACTGCAGTTGGAGGATCCGGAAGTTCAGAAGTGTGGTAATGGTGCTGTCGAGATCAAACACGAGGACGGGGAAACATGTCATGTGAACCTGTTGGAGGAGTTTGTGAGGCAACCACCTGAGCAGCCTACTGTCCCTGCGTTGGTCTGCCGCGGCCAAGGTGGAGAAGGAGAGGGGGGCAGTAGGGCACAGGTGGAGGAGAGTAGGGATTGTCATGTCTCGGCGGAGCAGTGGGCGGGGGACACGAGTCTGGTGGCTGTGGAAGCGCTAGAGCACCTGCCTGAGCAGCAGTGTGCAGCGCTCCAGCACCAGCTCAGTTCATACCCCACTGGTCGTGCCGAGCCCCTGAGTCTCACAACTCGGGCGGTGCAAGATGTTCCGCGGGCAGGTCACGTGAATGTTGAAAGACCGTTAGCCTCGTTGTTTCGGTGGTTCAAGGTGGGCGACGAGGCTTTGGCATGGTTGCCAGGTCAGGGTCGACCCATGGCTGCCAAGGGTGGTGGTCAAAAGGAGGACATTGAGCAGATTGGTGAGGTTGGCTGTGGAGTGGCTGTGCCCGGTCATCGCATAGCCTCCCAATGCTGCTCTAGTCTAATGCAACAGCCCTACCATAGACCGACTGTATCTGGCCATGTCGCTAAAAGCGGTGATGCTGCGCAGGCAGATGTCGTCACAAGGAATGCGGGGGTGCGCATGTACGGTATCGGCGGGGAAGCCTTAGCAATAATGAACTATGGGAGTGACTGCACAGGTGGTACTGATTGTCCCTCTCATGACCTGGCTGTTCTAGGGACGAAGGTGGAGAAGGAGGGAGACTACAGGTTAGAAGCTGCGGTCTCGGCTGGGTTGTGGAAGGGCACTAGGATTGTTATTCTGCGAGATAAGTTGTTTACTAGGCTGTGGCAGTGCATCCGCATGTTTGTTGCTTCTCCAGGCCTGATGTACAGGGTAGAATCCGACATGCAGGCTGGAGATAGTGCAAGGCTCAGTTTAATTCCCTACCGTATAAATCCTGCTCGACAGCCTGTGGTGCAAGCAGAGCTGGATTACGGGTTGACGAAGGGTCTGAGGGATAAGGAATGTCGTGAGTGGTCGTTGCCTGTAACTTTGCAACCGGTGTTAAGTGGCAAGATCAGTGAGTGTGTTGATTGCGAGAGTGTGTGTGCATTATCCCTGACAGACGCCTATACCTTATCGAGAGTTGACGACACCATAGACCGCCTCGGGGCTGCATCGCCTATCACGAAGGTAGAACTAGTGAAAGGTTATTGGCAGGCCCCGTTGCCGGAAAGAGCGAAGAGAAATGCCAGTCTTGTGATGAACTGGGCAGTTTATCAGTGCCAGGTGTTGTTTTGCTGCCGGGACACAAGTTGGATGTGTGGCATGCTAAGGGCGCTGATAATGTTTTGGCTGATTGGTTGTCACGGGAGGGTTTGTTTGCAGGAGAACCCTCGCCGTTCAGTCAGTGTGTGTTGAGGGTGGAGGAAAATAGGCTGTCACTGTAGTTCAGCCGAAAAAAACAAATTAAAAGCAAAAACCTTATAAAAACTTTTTATTTTTATAACGTGTAGAATTTTATATAAGATGTTGTAGCAGTATCTAAGTTGAATGTTTTCGCTTATTGTCGCTAAGTTAGTTGAACTTGCTCGGTGGAGTGCAACAGTCTTTATTTTTTTATATATAGTGCCTTGTGTCGCAACAGTGTGTGGTACTATGAGAAGCTTTCTGTTAGATATGAAGAACTTAGTCAAGTGTCTTATATCTTGGGGGAGGTGTGACGCTCCTACATAGTAGCCACATGCGGGCATGCGCGAGTGTCGGCTGCCCAGCCGTTTAGAAACCGGCTGGCGGCAGCTGGCTGGCCGGCTTTTCCTTAGTATATATCTTACGACAATGTAACTAATGTCTGGGATATTCTTATGTTGTTTCACAGCTTGAAGCTGCCCTTATTCTTAACCAACACATCTTAGTATATTTTATTCTCGATAGTTGATTATTTCATTATTATATATAAGATGTAAGTCTAGTGAGAGTGGGAGGAGACGAGCGGGAGAGAGAGACCGGCTGGGGGACATTGCTTCGCGCGGGCGCGGAGAGAGTAGCTTGGGACGAGCCTGATTGTTGCCAATTAATCGCAACGTTAGGCTTAGTTTCGACTCACGCAAGGGGTAGACGATTTTGACCCGGCAAAGGTGTTGAGTGTTGCCAAACATGGGATGGATTTCGCATGCCTAGGGTGGGGTCCAGACAGATTCAAGACTCAGAGCTCACCTCACTGTCGTACCCTTCGGACCCCCTTGATATCTATCCCTCTCAACCCCCACTTAGAAACTTTCTCTCTTACTTTGTATACCTTCTTTCCACTACTTCACCAATCTATTTAATTATCCCATCCCCTTGATAGACCTTATATCTATTATTGTATTAACGACGAGCTCTCAGATAACTAGATAGGATTTTGGGCCTTTTGCAGAGATGTAATTGTTAATGAGACCTAGGAAGCTTTTTTGTTGTCTCATATTTGGTGGTTTCATGCTTGCTAGTGTGTTCTTGTGGCAGGTGAGCAGGGGCTAGACTGGAGGGGGGGCTTTTTGCGATCCTTTAAGTAAAGTCTGCTGGTGCGAGTCCTGTGGACCCGCACGACTTTACTAGGATACCCGTGGGAGTCTGGGGGCATTTTCTTGTCTGTGTCCCTGTGTGTCTAGTGTTGTGTTGTGTGAGGGCCCTTGCCTAGTCCACTCAGCACTGCGCTAGCACGTCTTGCTTTTGCTTTAGGGTCGCCAGGAGAGAGTCAGATACTTGCGATCTGAGTCTCTCAAGAGAGCACCCTTTCAATTAGAGTAATTTGGCGCACAGACTTGGGAACGTCCCTAGGCTAGAGCAGGTGACTCAGCCCGAGTATCCGAAGCCTATATCCTTCCGGCTAGACCTCTGCCGCCTGGCAGATTAACAGCTAGTGGTTTATTATATCTGTATGCTTGTTATTGTGCCACAGTTTACCGTTTTTGTGAGCATTGTGACTCAGGGTGTGGCTTAGAGACTCTGTCCGAGCAGGCTTGCCTGACTAAGAGTGAGAAGCACACTTGTATGTGGTCATGTTGCGAGTTGCTGCCTTTATTTAATTATACCTATGCCATTATACACTGTATGGCCTATCACTAGTATTTATTCCTGCTTATGAGTTAAGAGTTCTCTAAATAACGTACTTTCTTTGCTAAGCATCAGATCCTACAGTAGCCGCATGCAGTTTAGAAACCTGCATCTTGTCTACCTGTACGATGTTTTGAGGACTGTTTGCTTTCACCTTCTTTCACGCAGGGGTGATTAGTTGTATTAATTAACGTAACGTTAAATGTACTTTCTTCTAGTTTGTTATTAAATTGTTTCTGCAATTTAATTCCGTCATCTATCTTTTCCTTGAAGCTTTAAGTCAACTTAATTGTGTGATCTTTTATATAGCCTGCTTGACTATCAGCAGTCTATAGTGCGTGCACCCTGTAACCGAGTCATAGGATACCTTGTTGTCCAGGCAGGACTCTTGACGGTTTAGGGTGGTTTGTTGCCTGGGTTTATAGATAAGGGTTGGATCTAGCGTTTTCCGTTGTTGCTTGTTGCCGCATACCTAGTCCAATAGAAAGAGCCCAGTGTTTATATATCCCAGGACGTAACAAACCCACCTAGTCGTCTTTCCACTGCTCTCCTGTACTCCTCCCTGACTTCCTCCTCCTGCAACCTTTCCACCCTCCTCACCATTCCACCCTCCTCTTGCCTCCCTCCAGCTCTCCTCACCCACTTCTTTTGTATCTTAACCTTAGCTACCACTACATAATGATCAGACAGACCCCCTCCAATACCCCTCTACACCCTAGCATCCATCACAAATGTCTTCATTCGTTCATCCACACATACATAATCAATCAATGACTTTCGTTCCACCACTGTCTCATCCTCCATCTTCCACACCCGTTTCCACGTGTACATGTGGATCATTTTGTGTCGGAAGAAGGTGTTGGCTATCCACAGCCTCCTCCCCACACATACGTCCACAAGTGCACTACCATTCCCATTCACCTCTGATGGTACCCCCCACCCTCCCTCCACTCCCTCAACTTTCCTATCACCCACCTTACCATTCATATCCCCAATCAGAAATATTCTTTTGCTCTTGTCAAACTTCTCCAGGCACGCCTCCACATTCATCCAGAACTCCTCTTTCTTTCTTTCAAGTTTATCCTCTGTCGGGGCATACACACACACAATCACCCACGTTTGTGTTCCTAGTTTCATTCTCACCCACACAATCCTTGAACCCACAGACCCATACTCTCTTACACATTCCTTCCATTTGCTACTTACAAACAAACACGCACCTTCTCTCGCTGTTCCTTCACTCACTCCAGCACACACACCCATTCCACACTCCCACTCTCTCACATCTGAACCTTTTCATTTGGTCTCTGTCATTCCATATCTATCCAGCCTGGCATTCACTAGCACTTCCAGAACCTCTCTTTCTTTTGTGCCATCATTCATGCCACTAACATTCCTCCTTCATTTCGTAATTTGAATATTAGAGCTCAAAATCTGAGTTAGTCATTAGAGCCAGATCCTATCAAAATTACCTAATAGCCCGTACTGGAAACCAAACTCTCATACAGATCTGCCACTATAAATATTGCCCTTAATATATTTATGTAAATATTAACCAGAGAAACGAAATAAGTCTCACAGAAGTATCTGTATAGCATATGTGATAGACCTCAGGGAAGCAAGACCATGAAAAAATCCTTCCAAAATGCCCCAGGGGCTCTCAAAACAAAGGAATATGTGATTAAGTGAGATAATTCCAGTAATGCCAACTACAAATTTGTACATCTGCTAGGTTAGTCTACAAAATCTGCTAGTTTATAGGTGATGCTCTTTAAATTTTCCGGTAGATTGTACATAAAACTGCGCTAGTTACTCTTGTGAATTCAAAGTTTTTTTCCGTTAGATTAACCCTTTCAGGTCCGGGGGTTGCCGTTTAGTATTCAGAAATAGCATTATCTTAATCTCATAATTACCTCTCCAAAATTAGTGTTCAGCCCACAACTCGCTCAAAGACAACTGCAGAGGTTGAAGTAATTAAACTAAAGGTTTCTAAACACCCCTGATGGTCACAAAGGTTTTAAAGTATCCCCAAAAGGACGCAATTGCATCCTCGTGCGCATAAGGGTTAATATGCAAATACTCTAGAGCTAGCGGAAAATCCGCTAAATTGGCAACACTCGATAATTCCCTCTTGTACTTCCTACCACTCATCCACGTGTCCCCCCCCTCCCCTCCCCACCTTTTTCCCCCCTCCTCATCTATCGGCTATTTTTCCTTTTATTCCCTCATTTATCGGTTATTTTCTGCACCAATTATCATCAGGTGGGCTCGGAGACAGGGTTGAGTCATCTAGAGACCATCTAGCAGTGTGAGGTCTCTCCCAGTCCGCTCAGTACCTTGCGAGATGTTGCAGAGGGAAGATGTGTCTCTCGGTCGGCCGACCCAAAATACGACCGGGCGGCAAATAATAGATAAATAGATAAGGCTCCTGGTCCAGATGAAATTCCTCCAATAGTACTTAAGAATTGCTCCTTGGTGCTCGCTCCTGTATTGGCAAAAATTTTCCGTCTGTGTACTCATACCTCATGCTTCCCAGTACCCTGGAAAGAAGCAAACATCCATCCAGTTCCTAAAAAAGGTGCCTCTTCAGATCCATCAAACTACAGACCAATAGCTATAACTTCCACTCTTGGTAAAGTCTTTGAAATTATATTAAATAATCACATAATTAAGCATCTTGAGAATAATAAATTAATCAGTGATAGGCAATATGGTTTTAGACGATGTCGATCAACTGCAGACATGCTTTGCCTTCTTACGCATCAAATCAACCAAGCTACAGACCAACATGGTGAAACACATACAATAGCACTGGATATATCAAAGGCATTTGATAGAGTCTGGCATCAATCTTATTGTCGAAGATGTCACACTACGGCCTTGCGTCATTAGTTCCACTAATTTCTTCTTATCTTCATAACAGAAAAATACGTGTAATGGTAGATGGCCTTTATTCTCAATTTCACTCAATAAATGCTGGTGTTCCCCAGGGATCAGTTTTGGCCCCAATTCTGTTCCTCATTCATATCAATGATCTCATATCTACCACTCATAATCCAATACATTCCTACGCAGATGACTCAACACTCCACAGTTCCTTCACATTTACCAATTCTTTCACCCAACCCAATCTTATAAATTCAAAAATAAACACTGCAATTTCTCTGAACCAGGACCTTTCTAGAATTAATGGATGGGGACAAAAGAATCTAGTTTCCTTTAATGCACAGAAAACCAAGTACATTCAATTTTCTAGACAGAATCTCACTGACTCCCATATATTTTTTAATGATGTAAATTTTCCTACTTCCCGTAGTATTGACATTCTCGGTGTAACATTAACTACTAACTTGAGCTGGACACATTATGTTAGAAGCATTGCTAAGAATGCCTCTAAAAAACTGGGACTCCTGTACAGAGTTCGAGAATTCTTCACTGACGAGCAGTTGGCCGTGATATATAAAAGTCATGTGCGTTCTCAGATGGATTACTGTTCACCTCTGTGGGGTGGAAGTGGAGTGGTTGCATTGAGGCAGTTGGACAAAATTCAAAATAAAGCTATTAGATTAATCAATAACCCTGCAATCACACAGGACCTTCCTACATTATCCATACGAAGAAACGTTGCATCCCTTGCATTATTCTACAGATATTTTCACAGCAATTGTTCCGAGGAACTTGCTTGAATTGTGCCGCCTCTCCACATCTTTCCCCGTAGAACTAGGGCAGCTGAGAGCGCCCATGAATTTACACTTTCTCCTCCACAATGCAGAACTTCTGCTTATCAGAATTCATTTATCCCCAGAGCTACTACTCTTTGGAATTCACTTCCCTCGAATTGCTTTCCACAAACGTACAATCTACAAATGTTTAAATCCAGTTGTTACAAACATTTTATGAATGGAGGATGCCTTTAGGCACATGGACCTTTTTGTTTTATCTGTGTTTTTCCTTCCTCCGTTCATTGTCTCTTAAAAAAAAAAAAAAAAAAAAAAAAAAAAATGTTTTCCAACACCCAATTGCTGTTCCCACTTCTTTTATCACTCTTCAATGTTCATCATATAAGTAAAACTAGCAGGGGTACCCGGCATTGCCCGGGTTTAAATTCTACCATAATCACTATCACTACTACCACCACTACTACTATCATAATCACCATCATCAATCACTACTACCACAATCATCACAGTACTACTACTACCATAATCACCAGCCTCGACCTCCCTGTGCCTCATTAAACGGCGACCTCGATTTCGGCCGCTAAATGACCTCCGATTTTGGATCTGACCTTTTCCATACCCCCATTTTGGGAGGCTGTGAACAACTTTTGTTCCCTCACCTTTTCGATCGGAGGCCTCCTTCTGCCCCAAACGGCCATTTTTTTTTTTTTTTCAATTTCGGCCTCGAAACGACCTCCGATCGTGGCCTCGCCCCCTCTATGACCTGACCCAGGTCAATTGACACCCACATGCAAAGTTTCAGCTCCCCAGGTCCAAAACTGCGGCCGCCTATTAAGAACACACAGACAAACAGACACACGAACTGATTTAATAATATAGATAATCACACATGGAGAAGAAATAATGCTTTATATGGTAAATACAGTAAATCCCCGCCATCTCGGACTCTTTTTACTCAGAAACCCGTACTTCTCGGAATGGCATCTCATGCTGGACATGTCCCTGAAGATCTCGGCAAATTTCCGAGTTGGACGGGATTTGTGTCCGGTTTACAGTGTTCTCTCACTCGGTTTTAAGTGGTTTTAGGACAAATTCAAGCCTGTGCCTTTTAACTATTGTGTTAATATTAATTACTATGTACTGTACTGTCCCTGAAAACATAATAATGTTTGTATTTGTCATTAACTTGATGATTTTCAAATTCAATTATGTAATATATAGTGTAGCAGTGGTAGGGTGATCTCGGTTTTCTATGGTGGCGCGGACTCCCCCTTCCTATTCAGACATTTTCCCTCTTTGTAGTCGGACACAAGCCGGAATTCGGACATCTCGGAAAATCGTACATTTCGGAAGTGGCCATCCCCCAATTAGTCTGAGATAACGAGGGTTTACTGTATAACAAATTATGTCAGAATCGAAGGGTTTAACTGTGCATATGTGGACATTTTTAAACACTCCTCGGGTTAATAATCAACACGAAAAACTATATTATTTGCTCTTCTCTCCAACAGCGTCATGAATGAGTCGCCACGATGGTTGCTACACAATGGTCGTGGGGAGGAAGCCACAAGGCTGCTGCAAAAGGCTGCCCTTGTCAACCAGGCCCCACCCTCGCCTGCCCTCTCCCTTCTGCACACCCATGCCAAGGTTAGTGAGGACTTCGTCTGGTTTCGAACCCATGACTGGTTTCCAGCCCTTGCCTAGTTTTGAAAATATTGCCTTGTTTTGATCCTTCACATGGTTTTAAGCCCTCACATCGTTTCAATTCATCGCCTGGTAGCAATCCTTTGCCTGGTTTTGAGTCCTCGTTTGATTTTAAATCCTTCCCTGTGGTGCATTCACTTTACACTGTTATATACAGTAGGTAACGAACTCGTACATAGAACGTTATGTGAAACGGACCTTAGTATATCATCCATCGTTCTGGTTTCAATTCATATTTTGGTTTTAAACTCTTGACTCGTTTCAAACCCAAGACTTGCATATAACCCTCAAAAGGTTTCATATCACTGTTTAACTTTGAAGGCTTATAATAGGTATTAAAACTGTTGGGAGGTCGCCCAAACACAACAAACAGCCCCGAAACAACCCAAGATTCCCAGCCTGATGCACCTCAGGATCCCCAAGCACCCCACAGAGCCATTGATCGAGCTAGTAATGGACCCAAGAATGGGCGGAGCCTTTCACACCCACACAATCCCCCATTGGCCGAGCCAAGGCCATCCAGCGGATGATGTCACGTCAGATTTACAGCCGGATTAGCAGATTCCCATTCCCAGAGGTAAGAAACATGGGTACAGGCAAGGTGAAAATCACGGGTACCAATGTCAAAAACACAAGCACCCATCTTCCCCAAACTGACAGATCTAACACTGATACTGGAAGCCCTGTGATTGGCTGGCGGCGGAAACCAGCATCCGCCGCTAAGGCTTATAAGGGTCCCCCACCTGCCTCTCAACACGATTACTTGTCTCACCTTTACTATATTCCCTGTCCTCTCAACACACAGTCTCCTCCGCTGTTCCCTGAACTTGATCCTCCTCCAGCAACCCCCAGCTCCCCCTTCTGCAGTATCTGGCCCGGCGAATAACTCCTTGAAAGGCACACGAAAAACTTATGAAGAAGAAACATTTTCTAGACTGCCTTCGAACTTCCCTTAGCCACTGCTGCAGTTGCTGCCCTCTATCAATTGTCTCAAGTTGCTAGAGTTGCAGGCTCTAATACAAAGGCACACCCTCGGAGCCCCTGATCCTTACTTCGAGGAATTAACCACCTATTAGGAGATGGAGTTGTCCTGAGTTGTGAGGGAAGAATCACGACACGAGACTGAGGGGCTCGTACCATATTACTAAGGCCGCCTCTGATGATGCCCTCCTCCCTCTCCCACACCTTGTCGAGTAAGACCCTTGCAGAGAGTAACGGACAAAGGTGCAGCCGACCACGAGGTGATAAGCAGATGAGACGCCCTGGCCCTAGAGAACCAGCCCCATCATCTGTTGCTACAGTTGTAGTAGAAACTACAGGGCCGTTAGATGGTCGATAGACTACTTTTAGCAGTACTGATAAAAACAGGCTTCTTGCTTGATCCATGAGCATCAAGAGACCTTTTGATCAATTACTGTAAACTTGCTTAATTAACTTTGAGATTAGCTCCCCTAGTGATAATCAATTGATTAGCTAATTGACTCCAGAGTCCTGCCAAGTTAGATACCTAGTCGGGTAGAACCATTTTTTTTTACTTAGCATCAAGATTTATGAGCTAGATGCTTAGAAGTTTAATCACCTTAGTAAAACGAGTTAGCTTTGCTGATAATTGATGAAGTCAAACTAGGAACTGCTAGGCCCTTAGCAACAGATAATAGGAATTGCAAACTGAAGATAAGAGCCTAGAGTTGAGAAGTATATGTTTATGTTAGATGCTTACATTCAGGCATACGAGGCTCCAGAAGAGAATTACATAACGAGTTCTTTGGAACACCAATACCAGTAACTTATTTTCATATGTAATCACGATAATACTCACAACAAATTTGTTACGAAACTGAAATCATTGAAATAATTGCTGTTGCCGCCAGAAGGTCGTTCACTGTAATAATGCCATCAAAAGATTATATATTTGTTTCTATAAGAGATTGATACTTGCTATTTCAACTAAGAGATTAATGGTATGGTTTACGATAAAATTAAAATTAAGATCATTGCAAGACAACCAGATGTTGTACAGAGATGATTCAGGTATCATTGGAAAGCTCTATTACTCTACTTTCACGGATTTATCATTGTATTATATTCTGGCTCTGCTTTATGCATGAACATTTGCAGGGAATGAAGGTAAATTAGGGCCAAAAAACCCGCAGGCAGAGAGTTAAATACTTATTGAATTAGAAGATCAAATGCTTGTTTACGAATTAAAGACTTGTGAGTAGCCTAAGAGATTGAATATGTTCTAGTGATAAGAGAGCATTTCTTTTAATGTGTATATTGAGAGAATAGGACGTTATTGCAAAGTAAATTAAGATACAGATTGTAGCCTACAGGTTCAGCCAGTATAAACTTATATCCAGATACCATTAGTTAATGTAGAAAATCACATAGTTGCTGCGGTATGTTTGGTGTCCACCCATATTAATAAATATTAATTATAACTTTTATTTAGCTTATTAAAAATATCCCATTTCATGAGCTCAGCCTTGAATATTAATATTTTAGTTTTTATGTTGGTATGAATCTGCATTCAGTTTTGTAATGTTATTCAATTAGGCGAATAAACATTTTGACTTTTTGTTTAACTTTGACCATATTGTATATTTCTGTTTTATTGTATATAATGATATTTCCATAATTGTGTCTCAAATATTCGTTTCAATAAACTGACTATATTTATGTTATTATTTGTTTATGTTATCCAGCTGAGCATGCAGTAGATCCCAGCCTTATTTGAATTACATAACATTGGTGGTACGCAGTGGTATCAGCTCGATAACCAAACAAGCGATAAAGATAATATACACAAGTTTTGGTCAGAGATAAAACATACAGAATGGCATCCATCGCAAATTTGCAACACATATATTCAGCAACCTGAGAAATAGATGCTTGGATGCAGCTAGTTGAGGTACGAGTAAATACGATCACATATATATATGACAAACAGAAAGTAACTCGCCATGTCATTCTTGAGGGTCCATGCCCAAAGGGTTATCAACTCTATCGATTAGAACACTAATGGACAGACACAAAGAACTTATCATCACAACATTTGGGTCCTCAATGACTCGTAATGAAGCTGAAGCGAGAATCAGAACGTTGACGTCAGACGAAGATCTAGATTAATTCAGATAAGTCCCTCAGACTGGGAAAGATAGCATGTCCTGATCTAGACCAGACCACCCACAGCAAACTTGTCTGAGCATCAATTATCTCCCACGTCCCTCCCCATATCCAAGTGCATTTCATGGGTAAAGACCGCACAAACCTAGATCAGGACTTAAATACACTCAAGGCCTACATGGCCAGTGTCCCCTACCATAGCTTTGATCAGACGAATTCCCTTGGCCCCTACTAAATATACTGAAGAATCCCAAATAAAATGTCAAGAGTCAGACAAGAAAGAAAATTCAGAGAACGCCGAGCTCATTGCCCTATTGCGTCAGGCTATATATATGTTATCAATTGTTTGTGTTATCCAGCTGAGTATGCAGTAGACCCCAGCCTTATTAAAATTGCATAAGAAAAACTTTGCCCAGCTTCGAGCTCTTACTAAGTTTCAGGAGAGATGCTGGATAAATACCCCGAAGTAAATGTTAAGAAGCTTTCACACATGACAAACCCAAAGGTGAAAATCGGTGTACCTCATGCCGGAAAGGCCACAATTTCAGCGTGGCACAATGGTGTAATAACGGTGCTATAACAATGGACGCTGAACCTAAGATGATGCTATGCTGTATGACAATGGGCTATGATGGTTACAAACATCTTATTTAATGATAAAAATCGGTACACGACTCAGGACGACGAACCTATGATGATGGACAATGGCGGCACAACGAGGTATAACGTCACAGTGAGGTACAACAGCAAGACGAGGGGCACCACCGTCCTGAATCACACACGACTTTTCATGACTGTCATGGTGCCGTCTGTGATTGTTGGAATTGTCGTGATGGACCACGCTGTACGACGATTATGCCACGTGGTACACAACGGTACAACAGTACAGCCACGATGGCACACAACAATTTTCAGCGCCACGACAACATTTTCAAATTTTGAACATGACCAAGACATTTTTTCACACCACGCCGACATGTGAAGATGCTGGGATAACAACTCATTCCACATGCCATCAGTTCACAACCATGCTGCCGATTGCACCACGTTGGGCTAGTCGTGGAGCGTTGGGATCAAAATCTTGTATGTGCGAAATCCCCTTTACTCAGTGTTTGGGGGATGAAGGTCACCAGACTTCTGCACAAGGCTACCTTTGTCAACCAGGCACCAATCTCTATCTATCTATCTATCTATCTATTGCCGGATGCCGTGATTCCCGAAGGGGTGGCCACGAATTAATTACCCCATGCACCTCTGTCCTCAGTCAGTCGACCCCTTTCTGTCCTTCCACTTCACTCTCGTACACTCTCTTTCTTAGTCATTCTCTCGCTTCCTATATGTTCCACATGACCAAACCATCTCAAGGTGTTCCTTTTCACACTTTCCAGCACATCTACATCCACACCACACCGCTCTCGTACTTCCTCATTTTTCTGTCTATCTCTCCATGTAACACTGCACGCACTTATCATGTAACTAATTTCCACCCCTCTCACTCTTAGTTTGTGTCTCTCCACCAACGTCCATGCTTCACTCCCATACGTCAATGTCGGGATTACCATTCTTGCAAGGACTTCTTTACATCCATGCTGACCACCCTATTTCTTGTTACTGCTTTCAACGTTCCTAGAACCCTCTTCCCCTGTGGCACCCTCTCCCGCACTACCCTGACCCATGCCTTTCTCCCCGTCGTGCACGCCCATGCATTGGTCATTCTATTATCTAATTTCGTTCCCTTATCTGTTTCAATCTCTTGTCATGGTTAGATTGTTCAGCTCATTTGAAAATCTTGTATGGTTTTATACCCTTGCCCGATTTCGAAACCATGTCTGGTTTAGGCCCTTTCTTATATTTAAATCTTCAGTTTGTTTATATGCCTCACCTGATTATCAATATTACCCTGGTTTCTAGCCTGCATTTCATTTCACGCCTTCATTTGGTTTCTCGTTTTCGCATTGTTTTAACTAATTTATTTGTTCTCGCCAATACCTGGTTTCAAGATTTGTTTTGGGGGGATCAACTTTTGTTGGTTTCAAGTTCATCCCTATATCTTACTGTCTTAATACGCTCGTGAAAGGCCAACTTGTGTTTTTTTTTAATAGTCTACTGTATATTCAAAGGGAAATATTCAGGTACAATATTATATATGTGAAAAAAGGTGAAAACATATTGGTGCTACGCTATATTTTGTCATAACTAATGCAAATTGCTAAGAAAGCTACATTATGTTGATTGTTTGGATTGAGTACCGTGTTGCCAAATGACCTTCGTGTACGTCCCTCACTCATGTGTAAGAAAGAGACAAAATGCAAAACTTCCTGTGACGAATATTCCCCCAAATTAAAGAATGACAGAGATCCAAATTCAAAATATGTAAGAGTCAAAATATCTGGACACGCAGAGTTTAAAGGATTTAAATCATAGGATCTGTGATAAATTATAACAAGAAAACTTGATTTACATTTGTATATGTAATTATCACAAACACTTTTCTGCAGTTTGACCATTATGTAGTAGTAGCTAAAATTAGGATACAAAAGAAGTGGGTGAGGAGAGCTGTAGGGAGGCAAGAGGAAGGTGGAATGGGGAGGAGGGTGGCGAGGTTGCAGGAGGAGGAGGTCAAGGAAGAGTTCAGGAGAG